>JABSTT010002420.1:0-42186 GCA_013339685.2 Hyalomma asiaticum
TCGTGCGGTGTACTGGATGAATTAGTAAAATATAAGTTTGAAGCCTAGGACAGTGTAGGGGTGCACCACAAATAACCGCATGAGGTGTGCGTGGTAAATTTTTAGGAGGCTTAATTTTTGACAAGTGTGTGACTGTTCATCGCGCTAATCATGGCGAAAAAAAAAAAAACTGCGAAGTGTACAAAGTGTGGCGTGGGAGTCAAAGTAAATGTTTGCGGAGATGATGGGGCATGCGAAGTAGAAGTGTCATGTAGCCAGTGTGCGATTATGGCGAAATTCCAGCAAATGGAGGAAACTCAGACCGCCCTCTTAAAGCGAGTAGGCGAGCTTGAGGACGCTTTAGAGGCGGAACGCCAAATGAGAAAGGAGATGGGCGAAAGGCTCGGAGCAACCGAGGAGCAGCTGACAAAGGTCACCATGCAAAATAAGAAAGAGTCAGGTGACTATCATGGAGAGGGAACGTCCTTGACCCCACAAGAAAAGTCGACAAAAGAAGCACAAAAGCGGGGCACGACCTACAGCGAAGCTCTGGTGAAAGAGCGAGCGGACAAAAGACCACCCGAACCCCACCCTGAATGTCAGTCCAAATGTCCAGAGCAGACAAAGGCAGCAGGGCAGCTGGAGAACGTAATAATAGCGGGGGACTCCAACCTGGCTCGGTGCAGGAGAGGCTGAAAGGAGACCGAAGAGTAGCTGTAGGGACGTTTCCAGGAAAAATGTTGGGGACAGTAATGCAACAAGCAAGGGAAGAGCTGACTCGTAGAGATCAGGGACGCAGTTTGGTTGTGATAGCTGGCGGGCTGAACAACGTGTTGAACGGAAGGACCCCAGAAATAGAGAGGAGGTTAACAAAGGGAGTAGATGAGTTGCGGGAAGTGTCCCCCCAGGTGCAAATTGTGGTGTGCACAATCCCCAAGGTACCCTTGAAAGACCGAAACCTCCAAAGAGCAGTTGTCACCGCCAACGAAACGATTTGGCGGGTTAGTCGAGATAAAGGCTTCGAGGTTGTCGACATAAACAGAGAAGTGCACAGATGGGGTGGTTTCCAGAGAGATGGAATCCACTTTGGCCGTAAGCTTGGGCATGAGGTGGGCTGGCGCCTAGCAGGACGCGCAGTAGCTTTTTTAGGGGGCACACGAGCCCTCCGGTGTCCACGGTAGAAAGGGAAGAAACATCTATGAGGGACCCTTTGGAACACAGAATGGGTAACAAAGGGAGAAGGGGAAAGAGAGAAAGAAACTGCAGCGCGGTTTAATAAGCTACATAAATATGCAAGGTGGCAGAAAACTGACAAAATGGTTAGAAATAGAGGAACAGCTGAACAGAGAACAGATAGCGGTGTACGCCGTTACAGAAACGCACCTTCGGGACTCGGAAGGGCCACCAATTATTTCAAATTATGTGTGGGAAGGGCGCAACAGAACAAAATCAGAAAGAAAAGGTGGGGGAATCGGTATGCTAATTCATCGGGAAGCAAACTGGTGTAGGGTTACTTCGACATGTGAAGAGCACCTCTGGGTATCTGGAACGGTAAGCGGGAAGAAAACTATGTTGGGTGTAGTTTACATGTGGACTGGAAATAACTGCAAAGAGAAAAATGAGGAGTTAGTGAATTGCATAAGCAAGGATATTCAAAAATTTGGTAACGGGGCCGAAATAATCCTCATAGGAGATATGAATGCTCATGTGCATGAGCTCGACGGATATACAGATTATAACGGGAAGTTGATGGTAGAGCTCTGCGAACAACATAGTCTCGATATAGTTAACATGAGTCCTAAGCGCGATGGGCAGGTGACATGGGAGGTCGGAAGCAGGCATTCAACAATCGATTACTGCCTCATGACGGAAGGAATTCACGACAAGTTGAGACAAATGAGCATAGATGAGGAAGGGAGTAGCAGCTTTGGAAGTGACCATAAATGCATAACTTTGCAAATAGGCTATGTAGGATTGTAAAGAGAGCATCGAATTAAAGTTGGGCAGCTCTTTTCTAAGTGAAAAACAAATTAGGAGCGTAGTCGCAACAATCGAGGACATAGTGAGCAGAACAAAAGGCAAAGTGTGGGATTATAATGAGCTTATTAATCTAATGAGGACTGAAATTACGAAAGAAAAACAAAAGAGTTGCTGGAGGGGAAAGCGAAAGCCAAAACGATGGTGGAACAGGGAAATTCAGGACGCAATTGAGAATCGACGGGAAGCATCTCGAATACATAGGCGGGCAAAAAAGGAGCAGAGGCCACAAGACGAAGTCAAACAAAAATGGGAAACATATCTCGAGAAAAAAGCCCTGGTACAGAGTTTAGTTGAAGCCAAGATAAAAGGCCAAAGTGAACGTTGGATATCGGACATTCGCGAAAAGAAGGACGCATCTAGGCTTTTCTGGAACCACCTGAAATCTCTGGGTATGAAAACTATAACTATGCAATGGCATATTGTGGATGAAGAAGGAAATAAATTGGAGGGGTACAACGACTGACTTATATTCGAAACTCAACAGCCGATTCCATTAACAAGAATGACGAGCCTCCCTTTACGACGTGTAACAGTAGCAAGGAAGACCAAGTGGAAGAACTAGTTCTGGAAAATTTCAATTGGAAGAAGGCGGAGGAAAAGACTCCCAAACGCACAGCCACAGGATTAGATGGGGTTAGCATTACTGTAATAAATGAGCTCAGAAGAAACAGCAAAGAAGCCCTGTTAAAAGCAATTGAAAAAAGCTTACAGGACAGGCAAATACCGAACAGTTGGTGTCAAAGTAGGCTGAACTTCACTTATAAGGGCAAGGGAGAGAAAAATAACATTTGCTTATATAGACCACTAACCATTACATCAGTACTCTACAGGTTGGCGATGCAGGCAATTAAATTAAAAATGCAGATATGGACAGAGCATAATGGCACTTTTGGCGAACTCCAAAATGGATTTCGAGTCGACAGGAGTTTAGATGATAACCTTTTTGCACTTACGCAGTGTATAGAAATAGCCGGAAAAGAGAACAGACCTTCACACTTGGCATATTTGGATATTAAGGGTGTGTACGACAATGTAAGTCAGAATATTTTATGGGACATAATGAAAGAGGCTGGTATAGGGGATGACTGTATAGAGCTCTTAAAGGAAATATACAGTGGAAATACAGTATGTGTGGAATGGGAAGGTATGGCGAGTAATGGTAGAATGGAGGCCGTCGATATAGGTAAAGGGTTGAGGCAGGGATGCCCGTTGTCCCCACTATTATTCATGCTTTACATGAGGAGAATGGAGAAAGCATTGGAGATGAGCAATATTGGTTTTAAGCTGTCGTACAGACAGGCAGGTATAGTGATAGAACAAAAGCTCCCCGGGTTGTTTTATGCAGACGATATTGTGCTATTCGCAGACAGTCGAACAGATTTGCAAGGTCTGGTTAATATATGTGGTCGGGAAAGTGAAGATTTAGGGCTAAAATTTAGTGTGACAAAATGCGGCTGGATGATATTCAATGACAGCAGCGATCAGACCATATCAATACAGGGCGAGGAGATACCCAGAGTACGAGAGTACAAATACCTCGGGATATGGATAAATGATGGGAATAGATACATGGAAGTACAAGAAAAAGCTATGATAGTTAAAGGAAAGAGGAACTCCGCAATAATGAAGCATAGAGCGCTGTGGGGTTACAACAGGTACGAGGTAATTCGAGGTTTGTGGAAAGGTGTAATGGTGCCAGCACTTACATTCGGAAACTCAGTGGTGTGCATGAGGTCAGAGGTACAATCAGGGCTGGACGTGAATCAGAGGACGGTCGGACGTCTCGCACTGGGCGCCCATGGGAAGACCACAAATGAGGCTGTTAAGGGGGATATGGGATGGTCTGACTTTGAGGGAAGGGAAGCTCAGAGTAAAATTAGGTACGAACAGAGATTAAGGAATATGAAAGAAAGTAGATGGGCAGCGAAAGTATTCAGGTATTTGTATAGGAAGAACGTTGATTCACAATGGAGGAAGAGAACTAGGAGGCTTACCAGTAAGTATACATCCAGTAACGAAACGGATGGGACGAAAAAGAGCGTTAAGAGCATGGTCAGAGCGGCGGAGAACTCGGATTGGATAGCAAGAATGGAGAAGAAACCGGCATTGAACAACTACCGAAAAGGGAAAGACGAAATCAAGAGAGAAAAATTTTACGATAATTCAAAGGGAAGCGCTTTACTGTTTGAGGCAAGGTCCGGTTGCCTGAGAACCCGAAGTTACAGAGCGAAATTCAATAAAGAAGGGGACACATGTACGTGCTGTGGAAAAGCTAGGGAAACGACAGATCACATTTTGATTGAATGTACAGATGTCCACCCAGGTGTAGCTGTGGACACTACCCTACAGGAGGCCATGGGTTTCAGGAGTAACAGGGGAAAGCTGAACATGCCGGCGATAGAGATAAGTAAAAGGCGCTTAGAGCATTGGTGGCGCAAAAGTATGGAGCAAACAAAAGCGCAAGGTAGTTCGGATAAGATTGTTACATCACAGCGGAACGATAATAGATAAAATAAATAGACGAGGAGAAAAATTAGTTGTGAAAATAGGTGTGATTCGGGAAAAGAATTTTTGTAGAGGAAACAGAAATAAAGCTAGAGCTTGGTGGCCCGGCTACCGCCCCGTTATAAAGGGGACGCTCCTAATATCCATGCATCCATGCCTTGCGTTTTGCGGCGCGTCGTCGTCTCGCGCTATACTAAAGAGCTATGGAATGCTATCGAATAGCACTCCGCAAAAATTTAGCGTGCGTAACTCGCAAACGCTAACGCAAAAATTTTTCGCAATACTAAATCTACCTAATAGCGAGCGATCGCTAAACGCAAAGCTGGAATAGCGTGCGCACGCATGCGCAGTCTGACCCCGCTAAATTTTAGCGTTTAGCGGGGCGCAACTTAAGCTGCACTAAAACTCTCTAGTGTCGGTGCGTTAACTTAGGGGAAATGCAACTCGGTCGGGCACAAGCACTCTTTCGATGGCTGGACATACAGCCTCACGCAGGTAGCTACGTCTAGCTCTGAATGAGTTAAGCTTCTGGGGCTTTTCTAGTAAATGTTCTGGAGACGTGAGCGGTATGACTTCCCAACACTTTTTCGTAGTATAGTATACGTGTTTAAATTACCAGTGTAACCCAAGTGTTAGTTTTGTCGAACACACACGGATCGACTACTACAACAGTAGCGAAATAGTACTTGCATATTTTCGTGACATCAATAGAGGTGGGTTCAATCGCTTGAGGGCAATCCTAACCCTCGACTTAGGATTGTGGTTGTGTAACTCGTACCTCCGTAGAGTTGTGAAATTGGTGACTTTAATACCCCATCCACTTAATGCGCAAGGCGCGTATATGAACTAAACACGCGAAGGGGCGTAGGCAGAATTTTAAACCGGGAGCGAGTCCGAGTCTCTTTTGTGTATGTGAGTGCGCGTACGCATGAGCATACAAACTTTAAGAATTTCGGGGAGGAGTTTGAATGATCGGTCTATCTTTCGGTCACTAACATGACATACTCGTCATGTAAGTCACGATTAACGATACTGCAATCACTTGTGGCTCACAGCCGTAGTGCTTGGCCCATGGTATGCGCCACAGGTGTTTGAAATTTATGCAGTCCATGTCACTCAAGGACCAACTATAATAGGCACTTGACATATCATTGGAACACACTCAAAAACAAGGAACGCATGCTATTTCAGTAAGAAGCACACATAGAAAGACCAGTGCTACCAGCACTAGTCTTTTTTTTTTTTTTTTGGGCACTATTTGCTTGCCTGATGCGCCGACCTGTGGACGGAAATATGGGGCTGTCTTATATTTTAAGGAATCGTACGTATAGTTTCGTACGCTGTAAACGAAGGCTTACGGAACTCATGATGTGAAGGGGGAGATGTTTCTGTAACGCAGTAAGCTATTTGAAAAAAAGAATAATAATTTTCAGGAGAGATAAGTCTGGAGCTGCGAGTCTCTGCCCCTCCTGTAAATGTATCGAAAAATTCGCGAAAGAAGCGCCTGTATAAAGTAGCGAACAGGTAACTAAGTGAGAAAACCATAAGTATAAAACATATACTAAAATGGGCCATCCTGTTTACTAGCATGCGAATTTGGAGAGAGTATTCCAGTGTCTATAAGGACAACGCCAGCATCAATGCATAGTCTCAAAAAAATGTGTTCGTTATCGCGGCATTTTTAGCTTACCTACCTCAGGTACGCTGTCCGCTGTTCCTGGCTGCGCCTGCTATCACGACTTCCTTACAGCATTTCATGCCCATGTGTACGTCGAGCGTTGTACTTTATATTCAAATTATCATCAAGGTAGAAGCGTGCACAAGTGAAGGATTTTCGTACTTATAGTGGCGAGGAAACAAATGTGTGTTTTCACTAAATTTCGTCGACACTTTCTCTGGGATCTGTGGAAGTTTTGACTGTACGAGGGTATCTTTATTTCAGCGCTCTGTTAACATGAAAACTGAATGTAGGAGCTGAAGATAGGCCACAGAGGCTCTTTGACGAGCACCAGCAGAGAATGAAGTACGCTTGGCCTGGCGAATACATATGACTCACTCGAGTCGCAGCGTATTGCCGTTGTCTGTTATGGGTATAAAGAAAAAAAAATCAACCGTTCCGCTAGCTTCTCTGTTGTTCCAGCGCCGTCACGGCGGTGTAGTCGTTGTGGCACTCGGCTGCTGATCCGAAGGTCGCGGGATCGGATCTCGGCCGCGGGTTCTGCACTTCGATGGAGGCGAAATGTTGAGGACCGTGTACTGCGGCATGTCAGTGCACGTTACAGAACCCCAAGTGGTGAAAATTTCCGAAGCCTTCCCACTACGACGTCTTTCATAATCATAGTGTTATTTTGGGACGTAAAACCCCAGAAATCAAATCATCGATCTCTGTTGCTCCATTCTCACTTGCACTTATGATATGGCAGAACAAGTCTGCTCTTTCGCCTGTTTTGCTCAACGCGATACATTGACGGCCATACGTAATTCAGCATAGCGCTCCGATTCATTCGTCGGGCGACGGTTAGCGCAAATGCCTCACGTCAGCACGCATATTTGCTACGACACCCGTCGTACCGGTCAAACATTTCGAGCGCGGGAGACAACAATCCCTTCGGCAAGGCTCTTCTATTCGCGTATTGCTTTTGGAAACAGCAAAAGCGTTCGTTCTACTTACACATTGATTGATGATTGATTTCTGGGGTTTTACGTCCCAAAACCACGATATGATTATGGAAGATTCCGTAGTGGAGGACCCTGGAAATTTCGACCACCTGGGGTTCTTTAAAGGACTGCTGACACGACTCTCAGACCTTTCCTATTATTTGTCTAAATAAAAGCACTGATTTCGAGAATTTTAAAGAGAGTATCGCGGCGCCTCGGGAACGCAATGAATACATTTTTAATGCAGGTACCTTAAAAAAAAAAACACATTCGGTTTCGAGGGGGTGGTATCATAGTGACGTGCCAACACGGTCGGACGTGGGTGTAGGTCACGTATCACTCTTAGCACAGTAACCTTTCATGCATTTTATAGGTACACAAAAATGTGAAAATATGCTAATTTACTAAAGGTTAAAGTGCTTTAACCTTTAGTAAAGGAGCATATTTTCTCATTTTTGTGTGCCTATATATAACCTAAAGGTTACCGTGCTAAGAGTGTAGGGACAGCTAATACTCGGGACGGAGTCGCAGCATCTCTGTCGGCCGTTGTCAGTTGCACGTAGCGCAGGTGAACAACGGTGATTTCATTGTCGTCGAGCGACTATGACAGTGGTTTCGGAGATTTTCGGACGACTGCGTTGACACGTCATCGTGTTGTCCATTGTGACGGGGCCGGCTTGCAGACGCTGAGAGATGAAAACTGCAAAATCAAATTAAAATATTTTATATGTGTTTCCTGGCGCCGGTGTGTAGGGAGAGCGTTAGCAACGCATGCCAAGAAGACGAAAAAATGTCCCTTTTGCGCCGCATCGAAATCGTGTCACACTCCTTTAACTTGCACTGACATCGCACAGTACACGGGCCTCGACATTTCGCCTCCATCTAAGTGTAGCAGCAGCGGTCGGGATTCGATCCCGCGAACTTGGGATCAGCAGCCTAGTGCCATAACCATTAGGCAGCCGTGGCGGTGCGTTCTGGTGCGCGAACTCGTGCTGGGAACCGAAGCCACGGAAGCGTTAGGTCGTAGAGACGCTTAGTTGTGACGTCTTTAGATTTGCGCATAGATTTAGCGCACGAAGATTTAGCCATATCTCCTTAGTGCAGGCACGGAGGTGGCGGGAGCCCGGCATTCGCTTCTTCGGCGTCAGCTTACACTAAAACAGGGCATTTAGGTATACGATAGCTCACATGCTCCAGGAGAGCGAATTGGAACGTACTTCATATATGTATTTCCTTATGATTCAAATATATAAAGACGACTTTCATGCGGTGTCCCTTCACGCAGAAAAGGGTATTAGGAGATGGGAAGCAAGTAAGAGTACATTGACAGACCTAACTGGATGGGCATGATTGCTTATGTCCTGTAGGAACCAGCCGTAAAGATGTATCCAGTGGCTGACTCACAGAAGCCGATATAAGTGGTTCTTGATTGAAAGACTAACCCCATCTTCCGTCAAGAACTCATACGTAGCGTCCTTCGTTCCACTGGACTTGACGGGCGACTCTAAAGTGGCTCCGCTACATCGCGTGACCCTGTATATGCCCCTCCCTATCTCGCCATCATCATTCCTCACTCTTTTTCTTCCGCTTTGCCCTTCCCCAGCGTAGAGTAGCAGACCGGAGCAAACAGCTCAGGCCGACCTCTCTGCCTTTCTGTAAATAAACATCTTTCTTTCTCATACGTGGGTGGGTCTTTCAAATACTATTAACATTCGTTAAAATACTCCCGCACTTTTCGGTCTGTTCGACTTTAACTGCACTCCCAAATGCCGCGAGTGCACACCACAGGTGTGCACTGATAAAAAGTGAGAGCCTCTGTTCTTTTAGTTGATGATCAATAAATGTTTTAATCATAATGCGGATGCCCAACCGCGCCGTAGTTAATGCGCTGTATTCTAATGCACTGCACTCTTAAGTTTGCAGTGCCAATGGGACGAAACTGATCTAGTTGCAAGGCCGCACTTATGAAGTCGTCTTAGCGCGTCTGAAGTTGTAGTACACGCAATGGACAATGGTGGTGTTGTGGTGGCACGCACGCATCTGTTAGCGCTTCTAGTATTCTTACAAAATTAGTATGACATATTAACAGGTTAGTTTAGGCACGCTATTATACTTCCCATACTGCAGCTTTTATTAATAAAGATGTCTTCAGCAATACGGTTTTTCGCTGCACTGCTCGATTGCTAATGGCATAAACTCCGACAGTCAGCGTGACATGTCAAACAGAACATTTTGGTGCAATGAAACGCTAGACAGTCCTGCATGCTTGCTTCTCATCGTGATTGTTGTTTGGTGATCCTATGTCATATCAGTCGTTATTTTATTTTCTTATTTTAATAGGCACGGTTGTGGTGTAGCAGTGACTGGGGCTCAAGGAGGCTGTCTAATATGTACGCTAGAGCTAAGCTTATGCTGAACGGCACACTGAGACACACATTTTTAATCATTAAATTAAAGTTGTTGAAGTTGAACACCAGAACAAAGGTGTATTGATGGGTTCCTCGGGTTTGGGTTTTTTTTTTTCCCGGACACTTGCACTGTGATTGAAAACTTCAATATCTATGCCATACCGATTGGAGCAGCCGATCCGTATGGGCGGTTATTAATATAAATGTTTCGCTTTTTATCAAATTATCTTACTTTCTGCAGCTTACTGCATGAATCATGAAATTTTATTAAAATGTCCGAACTTGTGTTTGAAATAAGACATTTTAAGGGGAATTTGAAGGGGAACTTGAAGGGGGCTTGGGGAACTGTGCAGCTTATGCCGCACAGCTGTTGTGATGAAAGCTCCAGGTGCGTTTATTTCGTGGTTCCTCGTCGTTTTGTGTCCTTGTGTGTTTTATGTCACCATACCTAATAATAATAATAATAATAATAATAATAATAATAATAGCGGGTGGAATCGTGTTACCTTGGGCCTGTCGTTTCGCTGGCCCCGTCGGAGAAGTGGCGAGTTGGGTTGAGTGACCCGATCACTTTGTGTAAGCACCTGTCCCCCAACTGGGCTACTTCTTTCGCAATTTCCACGAAATAAAAGATGGAAGTCTGTTCTCGTTGTCAGGGACTTAGGGACAAAACTTCACTCACGTCTAGTATTTGACCTCCCGGCCGTCTCCCAGATTCTCTGAGAGCGGTGGCTCCTGTTTGTATGTCCCGGAAGCCACATTGTACAAGCAGCGACCGAAAACGGTATTTTGCTGAGCCTCAGAGTTGTTGCTCTTGAAAGGGTGGTGATATTTGCTTTGAAAACGTGTTGCCGTTGCAGTAAATCAGTATACATGTGCAGGAATTGCTGACGCCTGATTTTCCTTCTTTCTTTCTTTTTTTTTTTTTTTGTTTTAATTCAAGCCTTTGCTTCTTTCTCTATGCGTCTAGCTGGTACGTGTGAACGACCTTCACATGCGCAGTTCAAAAGTCCAGTTTACCCTTTTCATCGCTTTATTCCCCTTCTTTTCTGTCCCCCCCCCCCTCTCCCTTTTAACACGCTGACAGCGCGTTTATGGAAACAGTTCGCATAGCTCTGTGTCTCCTTGGGCGTACGCTGGATAACGTGCACTGCACCTCTGGCGGAAGCGTTGCCCAACCACTCTGGACAGCAGTGTTGCGCAAAGTTTGACGTCGGCAACTCCGCACTCAAGTGGCGACCTATAAATGTGCAGTCTGCGCTGTAAGCGGGCTTTCAGTCAGCGATATGAGGTGGGTTCTTTTGGTAGCTGTGTCTCATGACAGAGAGCTGCTTGCTCTTTCCAGGCCTGATTCCTGCATTCCTTTACTCGGGCACAGACTTCTAGGTATTGGCTGATTATTGTGGTTCTGTTAAGCAAAGGACGCTAATGTCTGCAGCCCATGTCGGGAGCACCGCTGAGCGTCCGTGGAGTATAGGGGAAAGGGACTGAAGTAGATAGATAGGAGGGAAAAGCCGTAGTGGAGGGCTCCGGAAATTTTGACCACTTGGGGTTCTTCAACATGCACTGACAAGGCATTGTACACTGGCCTCTGGCATTTTCGTCTCCATTGAAAATTCGACCGCCGCGGCCGGGATCGAACCTGCGATTTTTCTTTTTTGGTGGTAGCCGAGCACCATAACCACTGCACCACCGCGGCGGCATTCGCTCGCCAACCTACTACGAGCGGTGGCGCGGGACGAGACAATAGGAAAGAAGGAAGACACACGAATCCTCCTCTTCCTTTAAGAACGAAGGATGCGAACCTCCTGGTCGTGTTAATCTTTCTTTCTTTCTTTCTTTCTTTCTTTCTTTCTTTCTTTCTTTCTTTCTTTCTTTCTTTCTTTCTTTCTTTCTTTCTTTCTTTCTTTCTTTCTTTCTTTCTTTCTTTCTTTCTTCGCTTCGTAGGTGTCTTATCATCTCGCTCAGCAGTCCGTAAATCCTTGGATTCCGAATCATCTCTGGCTTCGTAGCATGTCGACTTTGCTTCTGCTGCTATTGAGGCTGTTTTGCCCACGTACACGTATTGCGAAAAAACCGATGTTTGGCTGTGAATGTAGTAACAAAGACAACTTCTATACATAAGCAGACTGGCGTAGTCTTGTATCTCGCATTCCACACTCCTTCATACGCGTTCAGCCCTGCATTTATCGATGCTGTGCGTCACGTACTACGCTTCTTCTTCCTTGTGCTTCCTCTTGCGCGTGTTTGGTCCCAGTACCCTGAGTATGGGCCTATTGGTTCTAAAGTATTGCACGAAATTGTATCTCATTATCGCGCCGCGTCTGCCAGCCGCTGCAAAACGCGCACGGAATGTACTTAAACCGCGCATTCTACCCCTGTATTGGTGTCATTACCGGGCTGCGGGTGTGCACAGTGTTACATTGTGGAAAGCTTGCTTTACTTCCGCTGCCAGCCGGCCCGGTGTTGTGCGATCCCCTGGATCACCCTACATCCTGTGGTGACGGACAACGACGACCACACGAAAAATTCGGACCAACGTACCACTGACAGCTTCGATGTGAAAGTTAAATTTATAGAAGAGGAGGCGATACACATTGTTTCATTGTTTTTGCATTATGTAGTTGCGTATGACGAGAGGCAGGTAGCTGAAAGACAAAGCAATATAAATACGTGTCAATCCACGCATGAATTTCCCTCTGTAACCGTTGCTCTATATGGCGCGGCATACGAGAAACGACCGGACGAGCTACAACAGCGTAAGGCTTATTGTCTTATGCAGCTAACGATGCAGACACTGAACGTCTTGGCAGATATTTTGACGTGACGTATGCATATACGCGCGTGTTTTTGTTTAGCGGTAAGCTTGCCAGCATCTCTCGACCGGTGTAAATTTCACCATTGCGACGTGTCTAGAGAACTGTACAAGAAATGGTAATTACTGAACATTGGTAATATCGTTATCATATACGTCTGGTGTCAGCCGTGGCTGCCAGGATGAAGAGGAAAAAAAAGAAAGAAAGAAACAAAAAGAATCTCGTTTGCGGTGACTAAAGCAATTATACGCTTTGGACGGCGTGTGGCATTCTGCCGTAGAGCACGTGCAACGTACGCTTGATTACACACTTTTGTTTGTGAATTCTCGTATACTCGCGATGCGACAGTTTCTGCTTGTTTACGGATGGTGATCTTGCAGTGTTTATTCTATTTACCATCAAAATTCGGGCAAAAAGGTTTGCAATCTTCCTTTGCGTTCATGCCCATGTGGTCATACAGAGGGCTTCTCGCTTTTTTGTAGCTTTTAATAACACGTCCACCTGCCTCGCTGTCCTCGGGATACGTCGAGCATGTAGTGCATAATTTAGCCTATGAACGGAGCTCTTGCATAAACCACTGTGCCTCGCGCATTTTCTGTTTCAAAGCAATCAAGGTTGGTCTAGGTGTTTATGCATAATTCTTGAGCCGAGATAGCAGGCCTGCTCCTTTCGAGTTCCAATCTGAAAGACGCCCCTTATTGAGATTGTGACCTGGGAAATTTCCACCGTCGCGTAGTCCAAGTCTAATAATGCCACGTTTAATTATTCTTAAATGTAAACGCAAAGCCTCATTCATAGTGTCGTTACACTTTGCTGATTCGGTTCCATTCACTCGCTTTTACAGCGACCATTCTGTTCATTAATAGTTCACTTTGACAAGTCCATCTGCTTATTGCAGCTTCAGTATGCGAGATATCTGTGATGTCGATCCAAACAGCGCGATATTTCAGCTCAGTCATACCTTTTTACGAACATATTGAGTAAGCACATTTTGTCTTTGTGTCACACCATTCCTCTTGTGGTTTATGTTACTATAACAATGATCGTATTTTCATATTAAATATGTGATTTCTCCTGTGCAAGTTTTTAAAAAAATTTTTTATGTGCCGATTCGAAATGCTGTCATTTTTTAAATGGATTGCTATCTGACCAAGTAGAGGATTGTGCGGTGAAGTTAGCCGTTGTTGGAATAACGCCCAGTGGTTGCAGAGCGTGCAACTTCGTTAGCTTATTTGACCCTCTGTGCCTTTGCACATAGTTACGCCAAATTTTGACACAAGAACACGCCATATGAGGGAGCAAGCAGCCCAGAAAGTGCTGCTGATGTAAAATATATTGCTTACACGGTCGTATTCTGTGTGTGTCATTGAGAAGCGGCGTTCTAATGCAACTGCGTACCCGCAACGTTTGTTCCATAGTACATGACCCATCTCACACCAAGTCGCAGTGTTGTCAGCGCCAGCGATCGCACTGTGTAACTGGCGGAATCCCATTTGCCTTTGTTCCAAATACAAGGGAACGACAAAAGGATAAGTGCCCGGGAAGTTACCCAGAAAGGGAAATCCGGCTTGCTTGGTAACAGAGGAGGCATGCAAAGATAGTAAGTAAAGAGGGACGTGCACGACCAACGCACACTACACACTGCAGGATCACGTGCATCCGGGCTCACTAGAAATAGGCTGAAGCCCTTCGTGCAGCCTTACGAGCTGGAGCACTGCCTTGGACGACCTCTGCTGCGATGGCTTGCGAAACCGGCATTGCCGAAATGATTTGTTTTGGCAGTGGTGTGTGATCAACGCGGCTCAAGCGATGGCGAACGAATGTCGTCTCCGTGCGCCACATCACGTTTATGTGAAAATAACGTAGATACTCGCACGAGCTGTAACCTTACTATATTATGTGAGCATTTGCCATTACAGGCTAAAGAAAGCAACTTGGCATCTCAGCTTGTTCGCGAAATGTTTTGTCACACGTGTACTTTTTTTCTTTTTTTGTTCGAAGGCGCCTTTTCCCGTCATTATTACCACTTGAATTATGATTGAATATTTGGTGTAATATGGGTTAAATGTATCATATAAATCGGCAATAGATACCAAGAGAAGGAAAGCGCGAATTAAGAAGTTCGCGGGCATAAAGTGGAACCAACGCGCTCAGGATAGGGCAAGTTGGAAATCGTTGGGAGAGGCCTTCGCCCTGCAGTGGATTTAAAATAGGCTGATGATGATGATGAATCGGGAAATAATTAGGCATTCGCATTTATTGATAATTGCAGAGTGCAATAAACAACAACACTCAAGGACAGGGGATTCCAGCCCCATCGGTTAGACGCTTTATCTTTAAAAAAAAAAGGGGGGGGGGGGGGAAGGCTTGTTTTATAATATAAATGCGAATTGGCAAGTGTAGGCGTTCCGTTTCCTGCTTCCGTGCCTGCGCCGCGAATTGAAGCTCATTGCTTTAGTTTTCTCTTGGGAGGTGAGCCTGATGTAAAATCCATTGACCAAACTCCCTTCTCTAATACTTTCGTCACTTTAACTACTTCGACGCACTCGACCGTATCGAGTGAATCGGTACGGAAGTCGTCAACAATTGAGTTTGAAACTGGGTTGGGCTTGTGAAACAGGCAATGATCAGTTTCGTAAGTGGTAGTCCTGTTTATTTCGACTGCTGTGGGAACGAATGGCCATCCACAGATGGCTATTTCATGTTTAGTTTGCCGAGACCCCGCGGATTCCTTAGCATATCAAAAGCGCACAAGGCATTCAATTATTTTTATGTATGTATGTATGTATGTATGTATGTATGTATGTATGTATGTATGTATGTATGTATGTATGTATGTATGTATGTATGTATGTATGTATGTATGTATGTATGTATGTAGTGCCACATGCACATGCTTTACCTGTGAATGCGCGCACATAATACATCACGCACTGCACTCTTTATGCAGTGGCTATATAAACTCGTTTAGAACTGCCAGAAGGAGAAACCGGTTCGGTGGTCTGCGCTTCGCACGTGTCGAAAGGCGCACCGCCTGTGATCCACCGAGTTGTTCTTTAGAAGCACTTAATTAGAACTCCCGGCGAGTCCCGGAGGGCTTATACGCAACCTACCGCTGTCGTCGCCGTAATTTTCTACCTCCGACTCCCACACCTTAACGCCGCGCGGGTAAAGCACTGCCAGCAGTACCAGAAACGAAATAAGTACGGGGAGTAAACAACGCTCCTGCGGTGCTTTCATCTCCACGGGCAGCCAATTAAGGCGATCCTACCGTGCTTCTCTAAGCTACCGGCCGTGCTCCATGTAGGACAGCGGCCGTCTTCTTCCGCGCGGGAGGGCACGTACTGCGCCCCTGTGCGTAGTGCAGTGGCACGTTCGCTACCGTGGCGTTTGCGAAGCAAAACAAAGGGCTCACGGATCGGTGAGTTCCCGGCATACACTCGTACTGAGTAGCGTTAGCGGAGGAATCCCACGAAGCTGCTGAAGTGGCAGCTGTCATGGAGGGCCCGGCTGTATGCACCGGGCTGCTTTCTTTGCTGCTCTCCTATAGGATGACGGTGTCATTTTTTTTTTCCCCCGTCCCAGTTCTGTTGTTTCTGTTCCGCCACGGGCCTTCCCGCAATGGGAGCGCGTCGAAAGAGAACGAAGAAAATTTGTGCGCACGATGGCTAATATCGACCTTGGCCCTATACTCGTCGCACGTTCACCCACGGGATTCGTAATATAAGCCTGTCGGCTGCGCACCTGGCTGGAAAAATTAATTGAATCTGCGCGAGGGCAGCGGCAGAGGCGAATTTTGCGCCGTAGGCTGGGAACGATATCTTTTCTTTCTTTTTTTTTCCATCTCTCTTTTGCTGCCGCTAGCCTTGGCGAGCATCCATCGCATCGATGAAGTACTGAAAGCTGCCTGTTCGTAGCGGCGTTCGGACATCCATAGGGGCCGCTTGTTTATCGAATAAACCTGGCTTGATGAAGGATGTGTTAACGTTTATGTGGCGACCTCCCCGTCTGATCCTGTTGCACCTCCTGCGTCATTGCTGTTGGCGATGCTTTTGTTAAAGAAGGGGGCGGACTTCGGAGATTGCCCCCCTTATCTGATCAAAGAACGCACAAGCCGTGCTCACCGAGTCACAAACTCGAAGTACACTGCGCCATCGGAGTACCATTTGTCGTAAAAAAGCGTGTGCATGAATTTGTAGAGAAAAAGGCATCGCTACTATAGTTATGCACTATGAGACCGCGCGCCTTTTCCTCTGCTTCTTTCGACCTTGTCCGCCTTTTTTAGCTTATCACGTTCCCACTCTCGGACACCGAAGACGTTAGCAGTTTTCTTGCTGACGAGCACTTCAAGAAAAATTTCGGGCAATGTGCCTCTAAGAGCTATAAACAAATGATACGAATGGTCGATGACCCGTGCAGCAAGATCGCGAGTGTGGCATTTAAAATGCAGGCTGTAGAACGTGCTGCTCTATGCCGGACGCCTGCAGTTTTAAAAATTAGACAGTGCCTGCCGCTCTCGTTTTGTCAATCTTGGGTACTTATCACTGGGCTTCGCAATTTTACCGTTTCCCTTATCGGTCACTTGTGCAATTCTTTTCCCGCTGAAACTGTAACTCAGCACACGTTGGCGAATGAGCCCATCTCACTATGAATCGATTGCATGAAAGAGTAGGGTCTAGAGATCGACCTAATATATTTTAACCGATTAGAATGGCGGATCAAAAATTTCTTTACGTTTTCAGCTTAAGTGAGCCCATTTCTGCAACACGGAGCAAGGAAATCATGCTCAGTAGTTATACCACAGCATTGCTACATGGCGTAAACATGAAGTACTGTGGTCGCGAAGGAAAAAAAAAATAAAGAAAAAAAATTGATCGATAGCTGTTACGCGCATTTATTTTACTTCATCTGCATCAATGTTTGCCATCAAACTGATGGGGACATCAGAATGGTGACTATGGAATCACACAGAGCTTTCGTCATCACTCGCGCAACCACCATATAACCTCTTCACGTTGCTTAGCTGTGAAATTTAAGCGCTGTCTGAGCCAAGGCCAGCTGAGAATGAATGCATCTCATGCGCGGGATGTTTGCCGGCACTTTCTTCCTTTGATCAAGCGGCCGAAAATGCATGAGACGGATGTCCCAGCAGGGCGGTTTTCGGTTGCGTCTCGTCTGGCCTTCGAGGTCCCACAAATAATGTTGTCAGCGCTTTTCCGCTTATATATATATTTTTCTGGGGCGAAGAACACGTAATGGATCTCTGAGAGGTTCTCCGCAGAAGAAATCCGCATCTTGCTGAAATTCAAGCGCCTATCGGTGCTCTCGTCTCTTGCGAAAGCGCCAGTCCATTAAGTTTTCACAGAAGCCGAGAGCCGTGCGAGAAGGGGAACGGTGCAATAGTGTGTCCGGTGATCGAGGCTCTGGAGCAACTTTTCCGGCAGCTCCGCATACCGCCGAGTCCGCTTCAGAGATAACGGGAAGCCGGATTCACCTTCTGTGGACATTGGATCGCTTTACTTTCTTTAATGCGTCAAGCGCTGCCGAGATGGTCCGATGTGTGTTTGCCCTGTCCAGTACATGCACTCCCTCTGAAAGGGGCGATTGATTGAATACGCCCGTTGATCGATTCCTCCTTTTCTCTGTCCTATCACGCGTTCCTTTGTCACCTTCTCGAAGGATACCGTTCGTGTCACCCGAATCGTCCGCATGGGATGAGAACGGCCGCCGGGACCCGTTTTAACGCTACACTCAGCCGCACCTCGCGCGTGACACGAACCAACGAAGGACGTCCGTTGCAGCTGCTGAGTTCAGCCGACGCAGCAGGGCCTCGCAGATTTCGTGTGAACCCGCATGACTTTTCGATTTTCGCTTTTTCACCAAACCTCTCTCTCTCACGGAATGCCCAACGTCTAAAAGAGAGAAATAAAGCTTGTGCAGTGTAATGGAAAAGAAGAGAAAGGTGTTTGAAGGCCAAGTGATTGACCAAAATTTGATGGGCCAGCAGAGCGTCCAAGTTAAATAAACTTCAACTGCACACGACTGACAAACAGCATTTAGTGAGATGCAAGTTGGGTTTAGTAATGTCGGCTTGATGGCGTAGTAGATATTAACAGAAGACCGCTGACGAAGGCACGTAGGACGCACACGTCATTTGTGCGTCTTATACACTGCATACTCCCGTTTTACGAAGTACACAAAAAAGACATGGTGTGTGAGAGGTATGGCTATGTAACGAAAGGCAAGTGAATGGAAGCCACGCGTCTGCATCCCTTCTCAGTCGCACCGTGCAGCACGGTCGAGGCTACGCGACCGAAGATTGCGCGCCACCGTTCGGAGATGCTTTGCCGCTGCCACTGTAGTATGTACTGCTGTAGCCTCCGCAGTGCCGCACGAAACCACTGAAGGGTGATTCCACGTAATATCGAACAAAGCATGGCTGGTCACCCTCATAAATTTATTTCAAAATTTTATGTATTGCTGCCCGATGTGTGGAAAGAAGAGATCCGCAGTTGGTCTTGCTAGCAAAAATTTTGTCGAAGCGCCGGGAGTCAATAACGACGAAGAGGTGGAGTGCCGCGCTTACCTGCTCTTCTGTTTTGGCCAACTTTGGTTATTACTTACACAAATTATACTAAGGTTAGGAGGCTGAAAACTTTTTAAGCATTTATATGCATGATTCTGCTTGTTTTAAATTATTTTTTGCTTTTTATGGGGAGCGTAGATATTTTTATAAAAAATCCTCAAAATCAGCCCAGGAAGCATTTTTTTGTCCACTTTGCGGGCTCATATCTCAAAAATGGCTTGTGGCAGAGCGGCGAAAATTCCGCATTACGTTCTAAGCATACTCTTTTGTCAAACTGTAAAAGATTATGTTTATATGACTTTATGACTTTTCAATAAAGAGATACGGGCGGGCTAACTTCAAAAAAAAAAAAAAAAACACCGATCAGTGGAAATTTCTGACAATTAAAAAAAACCCATTTTTGATATTTTTTAAACTTTGTACACTTATTCTCCTTCACATTGGCTTTCACAATCACCAAAAACATATTGCATAATTTTGTTCCACTAGGAGTTACAGGCCGTCGAATTAGACCCTTACGCAATGATAGGCAATTGTTGTTGATCCGGCTTCTTGCCCGCTGAGTGTATAGAATGAAGACAGAATTGAATTTCTGGCCCTTAAGAGGTCAGCAGCACCGAAAAATGATGTTAGTGGCACTGATGACGTCAATTTAGAAACGATTTGGTCACCTGAGCGGCCATCAGTGCGGGGCTACCGAGCAGGTGCGCGAGCCCCCCAGATGCTCTAAGAGAGGCACAGTCCGAGCTCCTTTTCGCCTCCTTAAACCAAAAGTGTTCGAAACATTTCTTGGGTAACTTCAACGCGTGTGCATTGGACATTCGCTATCCATTCTGCCTTTTGTTCGCACCGTAGTTAGGCACTGATAACAAGGCGGAGATGGAAGCAAGATCAAAACACTATCAGGTAGCTATGAGTGCTCGCTTCACGCGGTTGACAGCCGCTGCCGCCAGAGAAACTGTGCACCGCCACTTGCGATGAGTAGAACGCATGAACGTGGCACTCCAGTGGCAAAGCAAGGTATAGAACGCCAAAGGAAACAAAAGCAAAACAATTGGTAACCGGATGCGCGCACCTATCTCAGATTAGATTCTAATTCTATACCTCGCGACCGCGCCGGGTAAAATGTTATCCCCAGCATGATGTGTGTGCTTGTGCCATTTGCGCCAACTATAAGCTTTGCCTTGCTGCTGTTGAGAACATTACTGGCCACAGAATCGATGCTGATGAGGTTCACTCAGCCTTCGTTTGCATTCCGTCACCATCAGAGTGCTTTTTAGGCGAATGCAATCAGTGTCCAAAAGGCAGGTCCCTGACACTGGAGGAACTTAATATCCCAGAAGATGAAGAAATAGTGCTAGAAATGTGGGAGGCAGGCGACCTTGTAGAGAAAGTTTTGAGTGCTGACACTTTTTTTAATCATCTTCGAGTATTGGTGGCAAGGTGGATCATGCACAACCACATCAGGAAGACACAAAGTAGAGCTATATATACGAGGAAAAGCAATGCATGCAGCGTGGAAGCACTATATTCTACTTTGATTTTGCCGAAAACTGGACTGTCGTGCTTCTTGATGAAGTTCAGGCATACCACCGCCACAAACAGCAAGTATTCGTCTTTACGCGCGTGGTAACAACGAGAATATCTACGAATAGTTTCGTTGTTGTTAATGTCGACTTGAGCCACGACTCCGCTCACGCCTGCTTGGCTCTAGTGAAAGTGTTGTTTTGTTGTTTTGTGGGGTTTAACGTCCCAAAACCAGCTCTGATTATGAGAGACGCCGTAGTGGAGGGCTCCGGAAATTTCGACCACATGGGGTTCTTTAACGTGCACTGACATCGCACAGCACGCGGGCCTCAATATTTCGCCTTCATCGAAATGCAGCCGCCGCAGCCGGGATTCGATCCCGCGTCTAGTGAAAGTGAAAGAATGGGTGGAAGACAACCTGCCGGTTTACTCCAAGCTGACATATGTGAGTGATGGACCAGCAAGTCATTTCAAAAAATAGATAAAAGCTTTTCGAGTTCGGAAAGAGCTGTTGTCCCAGTACCCAACGGGTATTCTCAGCAACTGCACACGGGGAAAACGCGTGCGATGTAGTCGGAGGTCTCGTCAAGCATCAGGCAAGGCTCAACAACTTGAGGACAAACCCTGAAAGTGCAATTCGTACAGCCAGAGACTTTGTAATCATTTTATCAGAGAAACTGAAAAGTGTGCATCTAATACACCTTGAAGAAAAAGAAGTTGTTGCCTTCCGCGAGTTAAAGAAGGAAGAGTGGATGAGAGTAGAGATGAGCAAAGCGGCTCACTTGAGTGAACGGCTCAGAACGGCTCAGCTCACTGCAATGATCCGGTTCATTTCAACGGCTCACCGGCTCACCGGCTCACCGGGTCCGAGGGAAAACGCTCGGACGCGAGGGAAGAACGGGACCGGCCGGAGCGTTGGGCGGCCGTTCGGCTGCCTTGCATTAGCGTCCGTGGTTTGCCCATGTCACTGGGGGCCCTGTTAACATCCCTGCTTAAGGCAAGCGAAGCACACATAACTTCCGCGTATATGACTTCCGCACATTTCAACTCTGCGAGGGACCTTATATTGCAGTGATCGTTCTACACGTAAGTATTAAGTACAATATGCGCTAACCATTAAAGAACTAACTGCAGGGTATGTGAGAGCTTTTCTCTATTTTGGTTTCCGGTTCATGCAGTTTTGTTAGGAGAGATGCATTTTCATTCGCTGAGGGGTGAGGTGGGTGGCAGAAATTATGAGGCACTTAGCAGATACTAACATGCCTAATAATCTTATCTCACAACAATACCACAAAACTTGATTCGACCAACATGTCTTCCGAAAATCATATAACCAAGAAAGTTGAAACGCTGCGCGCGTGTGTATGAGTGTCTGTTTTCTCTCTGTGACTCTGTATCCAGTTCGTGCTTTCTTATCCTTCCTAGAAAGTATGCCTGCCTCCTCTTCATGGAATGGCATACAATCAGCCTCATCGGCGCGGTACCGGCTCGTCTACAATTCACCACGTATCCGGTCGCCACGCATTTTCCATCGGCACATTTCGCTAGAAAGAACGTGACATGTTCTTGCTGAGAATTCGGTTTGTGCACTGGACTGGAGCGCGCCGCCCATTATAAGATATTGCTACCCTTTACTCTTGACCATCGTGAATGCAAAGAGGGCAAACAAAAGCCCCTGTTCCTGCGCGTCAAGTGTTGGCTAAGTCCGTAGTAGCCACGTGAAAGCGTGGCATCGTCTGCTAATCCTCCTCGTGGAGGATTAGCAGATTGTCACTAAATTTATTTGCTGTGCGGCGCCACCGTGTACGGACATTGAATATGTGCACCATCATGTCGAAAAATAAGAAAATTTGTAAGCTACCCCTGTTGTCGTCCTTTATTCATCTTGGTTCTGTCAGAATTTTGCGCTGCTTTTTCCCTTTTGTAACAGCAAACTCCTTTTCTTTCTCTGAAACACGTTCACCTTTCGACAAATCACATTACTGCTAAAAAAAGAGATTCCTGAGGTAAAAAAAAAAAAAAAACTACGCGGCACCGTTCCAGATTGGCCCGGGTTTTCTTTCTCAACGGAAAAAAAGAAGCACCTCCTTTCTGTTCTGCTGCACGGCAGTGCAAAGAAAGGGTCGTTACATGGAAAGTGCGCTTTTGTGGCGCCGCGCATATTTACAAAAGTTCCATAAGTAATTACAGCCGCACCAAGGCAGCGTTAAACAGATACAATGAAGAATCCCCCACGCTGTGTGCGAGGCAACCCCCTTCACGTTTGAAAAGTACATGCGAGATCTGCTTTGAAATATCCGGAAAGCAGCACTTGCCGTGTTTCACTGTCCCGTGTCGGGACCTGTCTTAAATCAAGCACTTAATTTTAACGTGTGTCACTGTGAATGGACGCATTTCTGGAAGATGTTCATTTACCTAAAATAGCTTAGAGTGCCCGTCAGTCTGGGTGCCATCATGATGTGCCGTAAATTTGAAGAGATGTTTAGCTTCCGTCACCCATTGACAGAAACAAAGACGTCGAACAATATCTGTGCAGCCCATATAAACAGATTAAAACGAAGTGCGATCATGCCATGATTTTTTTTCCAACACGCGCCACGACGAAATAATATGAAGCCTTGACACAACACGGCATGTTATTCGTTTTATTGATGTGCTAAAATACATGCTCAGGAAGTTCAGAGGACTGGATGATGTGGGTGACATATTTATAACTATACTAATGAGCACTAATGAGGACGTAAGCTACGTTGACCTGTTGTCTTTAATGACACCAAATACCCTTCGAAGTGTTGCACGAGCCACGATGAACTGCCTCACGCAGCGCACACAGCGAGCGAGATGCGAGTAGCGCGAGTCAGCCCGCGACGGCCAACACTCGTCGCCGCCGTCGAAACGAAAAGCGATCCAGGTACTTCAGTTCAGCACGTCTCCCCGCGGCTCATTGAGCGAGAGAGCACCGCCTTCCGCTCTCGGCTCTCTGAGCGAGAGAAAGCACGGCTCACCTCGGTTCACTGAGCGAGAGACCGGCTCACCTCGGCTCTCTGAGCGAGAGAGAACGCACGGTTCACTGAGCGAGAGCGAACCGCCTCCCGCCCTCGGTTCACTGAGCGAGAGATACCGCCGTCCGCTCTCCCAAAGAACCGCCGATCAGTTTTACTGAGCCGCGGATCACTCGCTCTTTGGAAAGAGCCGCTCAAAAGATCCGGCTCACTCCTGAGCGACCCATCTCTAGATGAGAGTACCCGCGTTCCATGGTCTTGGCATGCCTGGCAGCTATCCACGTCAACGGAAGCATCTCCTGGCTCGTGGCATGAATAGCCGGGCCTGCTTGGAAGGAGTTGTGTGTACATGAAAGAAGCAATCTGAACTGTGTAATCAATCGAATAAACGCGATTTCAGCCCAGAAACATGATTTATTGAAGTGGTTCTTCTTGAACTTCACAAATTTTCCATTTTGCTAAAGATTGTTTGGAAAGCGCTCTTTGCTTATTGCAATTTTATCCTATCTTTTTTTTTTCTTTTGCTGAGGGGGGGGGGGGGGGGAATCTAAGCTACGCATTGAGTTCTTACTGCCTTTTTGCTGACGTAAAGGCGGAAAATATCTGTCTGCGCTGCGCTACCGCAGCGCATCAAAGAACCCCACGCGTACAAAACTGACCCCTAATCATTCATTATTGTGTCCTCACAGCTAATATGCAGCGTTCAGACATAAATGACCAGGCACATTATCATGCCAAAATTTAAAAGCCGTACGCGATCATAAATGTCAGAGTAATCAGACGTGCATGGTTCGCTGAGCCTTCCATAAGGGTATAATTCGGCGGCCTGTAACTCCTAGTGGAACAAAATCTTGCAATATGTTTTTGGTGATTGTGAAAACCAATGTGAAGGAGAATAAGTGTACAAAGTTTAAAAAATATCAGAAATGGGGTTTTTTTTAATTGTCGTCAGAAATTTCCACTGTTCGGTGTTTTTTTGAAGTTAGCCCGCCCGTATCCCTTTATTGAAAAGTTATATAAATATATTCTTTTACAGTTTGACGAACGAGTATGCTTAGAACATAATGCGGAATTTTCGCCGCTCTGCCACAAGCCATTTTTGAGATATGAGCCCGCAAAGTGGACAAAAAAATGCTTCCTGGGCTGAATTTGAGGATTTTTATAAAAATATGTACTATTCCCATAAAGAGTAAGAATAATTTAGCACAAGAAAAAGCATGCATATAATTACTTAAAAAAGTTTCAGCCACCTAACCTTAATATAGTTTGTGTAATTAATAACCAAAGTTGGCCAAAACAGAAGAGCAGGTAAGCGCGGCACTCCACCTCTTCGTCATTACTGACTCCCGGCGCTTCGACAAAATGTTTGCTAGCAAAACCAACTGCGAATCTCTTCTTTCCACACATCGGGCAGCAATATATAAAATTTTGAAATAAATTTAAGAGGGTGGCCAGCCATGCTTTGTTCGATCTTGCGTGGAATCACCCTGAAGCAAAATACAGGTGCGGAGTCCGAGGCGGGAGTGGAGGGCGACTAGTTGCCCTCCACCCTCGAGAGAGAGAGAGAGAGAGGGAGAGAGAAAGAAAGAGAGAGATGAGTAGTAGACCGTCGGAATTGGCAACGAAATGGGGGAGCGTTTATTCAACGTTTCAGCCGGAGACCGGCCTTCGTTAGGAATGCGTCTGGTCCAGTTAGGTTCTATTTATACCTGTCTTGAAAAATAAGTGAGAGGAGAAAAAAAGGAAGAACGGAAAAGAGAAAAACACAAAAACAAGAAAGGAAAAATCAGAAAGAAGAGAAATAAATATAAGGAACATGAAATAAACCGAAGAGAGAGATATATAGAGAAGAAAAGAAGAGAACGTGCGTCAGTTGGGAGCAGGTCCTCCATGTATACATATAGGTTGTGTGCGTGTATGTGTCATGGTTAATCCAATTTTAAAAATCAGGGCCTGTCGCGAAATAGATGCAGTCTTGTGATACCTAGGTTGCTTTTAAAATCCGGCTCGTGTCAATAGAATTCGAAATTAATCAACACTTTTGTAAATACTTGTACAATAATTGCATTGCGGTACAAATTGGAATGCGCAAATTGCAGCCGGCGGCTTCGAAACGCCTTCCATATCCAGGTGGAACAAATTCTGACGAAATTATGAAGGCGTTCCAAATAATTTATACTTTACCAAGGTACTCGCTTCGTCTTGTACTATGTATGGGAATATGCACGCTAAAATATTGAATTAAAATGCGTAATAATAAAGCTTTGGTAATTATTAAATTGGCGTAATTGGCGTATTCATGGGAGGTCATGGCCGTTACTGCACCAGGGTGGCCAATCCTGCTCTGGTGAGGGAGCGCCTTACCGGCTATGGTCGCCGGGATCCGGCCGCAGCCCAAGCCATTCAATCAATTCAATCAACACGCGGATTTTTTTTAATCCGGTGGGGAATTGCTCGGAACCATTGGAATATGACCCTGGCAACGTTTAACGCTGGAACTTTATCTAGCGATGGGAGTCTAGAGGTACTGTTTGGAGAATTAGCGGGCACTAAATGGGACGTTACAGGGCTCAGCGAGGTAAGGAGGACGGGGGAAGCCTTTAAAAAGCTGAAAAATGGGCACATCCTATTAGAGGGCAAAAGAGAACTAGGAGTGGGATTTCCGGTCAACAAGAACATTACAGGCAGCATAGAGGAATACTATAGCATTAATGAGAGAGTAGCAGGTCTTGTAAATAAGCTTAATAGGAGGCACAAATTGAGGATGGTGCAGGGCTATGCACCTACATCCAGCCATGATGACCAGCTACTTGAGCGCTTCTATGAAGATGTGGAATCGGTAATGGCTAAAGACGCAGTACACTATTGTGATGGGAGACTTCAATGCTAAGGTAGGCAAGAAGCAGGCTGGAGACAAGGCAGTCGGGAACTATGGCTTGGGTTGTAGGAATGACAGAGGGGACTTATTAGTAGAGTCCACAGAGCGGAATAACCTGCGCATCATGAATACGTACTTCCGTAAACGGGAGAATCGGAAGTGGATGTGGAGAAGCCCGAATGGCGAGCATAAAAATGAAATAGACCTCATACTGTGCGATGACCCTGGCGTCGTGCAGGATGTGGAAGTGCTGGACAGAGTTAGGTGCAGTGACCACAGGATGGTGAGATCTCGAATTGGGCTAGACTTGAGGAGGGACTGCAATAAACTAGTACGAAAGATACCTGTACAGCTACAGCTAACTGTAAGACGGAAAGTCGAAGAATTCAGGATAGCGCTGCAGAACAGTTATTCAGCTCTAAGAGAGCAAGCAGACGTTTGCGTTCATGAAGTCAGCGATAATCTCACACGCATTGTCACGGAGTGTGCAATAGAAGTAGGAGGGAAGATCGGTTGACAGATTACTAGCAAACTTTCCCAGGAGACGAAAGACTTGGTTAGAAAACGGCAAGGCATGATAGTATCTAACGCAATTGACAGAATAGAAGTAGCGGAGCTTTCGAATTTAATCAATAAGCATAAGACAGCCGACATACGAAAGCATAATATCAAGCGGATTGAGCATGCTCTAAAAACGGAAGGAGCCTGAAAGCGGCGAAGAGACGTCTAGGCATGAGCAAAAATCAGACGTATGCAATACGAGACAGGCAATGTAATTTGATCACGAATAGGGATGAGATAGTTAAAATAGCCGAGGAGTTTTACATAGATCGCTACAGTAGCCGCGATAATCAGTATAATAGTGAACGAGGAAGCAGTTTAGAAGATGCTGACATTCCAGTAATGACAAAGTAATGAAACCTTTGAAAAATATGCAAGCGGGAAAGGCACCCGGTGATGATTAGATAACAGCAGATCTCTTAAAGGATGTTGGGCAGATTATACTGGAAAAACTGGCAAGCCTGTATACGCAATGCCTAATGATTGCCAGCATACCGGAATCTTGGAAGAATGCGAACATCATCCTAATCTATAAGAAAGGCGACACAAAGCACTTGTAAAATTACAGGTTGATTAGCTTACTTTCAGTCGTCTACACGGTAATAACCAAAATAATCACTAACAGAATTTATGCCACCCTAGATTTCAGTCAACCTAACGACCAAGCAGGGTTTCGTAAAGGCTACTCAACAGTAGACCGTATTCTCACTATGAATCAGGTGATAGAGAAATGCGCGGAGTATAACCAGCCCCTACATATAGCCTCCATAGATTACGAGAAAGGATTTGACTCGGTCGATACCTTAGCAGTCATGCAGGCATTGCGGAATCAGGGCGTAGACGAGCACTACGTAAGACTACTGGAAGACATCTGCAACGGGTCCACAGCCTCCTTAGTCCTCCATAAGGAGAGCAGCAAAATACATATAAGGAAGGGCGTCAGACAAGGGGACACAATCTCTCCAATGTTATTCACAGCATCTTTACAAGAAGTACTTAGAACACTGAATTGGGAACAGGTGGGTGTAAGGGTTAATGGGGAATACCTCAGTAACCTCAGATTTGCTGATGATATTGCCTTCCTAAGTAAATGGGGAGTGAATTGCAAAGCATGATTATTGACCTAAACAGCAAAGCAGAACAGTGGGCCTGAAAATTAATATGCAAAAAACCAATGTAATGTTCAATAGCCCGGGGCGAGCACAGTGATTTGAGATAGCTGGTGAGGCATTGGAAGTAGTAAGTGAATATGTCCACTTAGGCCAGGTAGTGACCCCTGGTCCGAATCATGAGGCTGAGGTAATTAGGAGGATAAGAATGGGGTGGAGTGCACTCGGCAAACATTGCCAGATAATGAATGGTAGCTTACCATTGTCTCTGAAGAGGAGAGCGTATAACAACTGCATCTTACCGGTACTCACCTACGGGGCAGAAACTTGGAGGCTGAGAGGGTTGAGCTTAAATTGAGGACGACGCAGCGAGCTATGGAACGGAAAATGGTAGGTGTAACCTTAAGGGACAAGAAGAGAGCGGAGTGGTTTAGGGAACAAACGCGTGTTAGGGACATATTAATAGAAATTAAGAAGAGATTGGCATGGGCGGGCCGTGTAATGCGAAGACAAGACAACCGTTGGTCATTAAGGGTAACAGAGTGGATCCCTAGAGAAGGCAAGCGTAGCAGGGGGCGGCAGAAAGTTAGGTGGGCAGATGAGATCAGGAAGTTTGCGGGGATAAATTGGGCCCAGTTAGCACAGGACAGGGATAATTGGAGATCCATGGGAGAAGCCTTTGCCCTGCAGTGGGCGTAGACAGGCTGATGATGACGACGAGAGAAGTTGAAGTCGTATGCTTTGAAGGGTGTCCGGCGCGTGATGGGGGGCGTTGCATGGTAATGGCCACGCTCCACAAGCAGAAGCCGAGCTCATCGGCCTCAAGCTTCATTAGGCTGAAGATTAATGAAAGAGCGCACTGCTTCGCGTCTAGATGCTGCGTTATGAAAAGTTTCGTTATCGCATTAGGTAAATTTATTTGCTGTGACCTATGGTTAATAAAATGCGCCGTCTGCTGCACGTATCACGCTCTGATGCGCCTTATAGACACTGTGCCGAGCACACGGACCGCTAATCTCAGGTCAAGAATGGTAATGGAAACCAAGGTATCTTTCTTCAAAAATGGTTGGTTGAGCTATGGCTTATCGCCCCACTTGTTATCAACACTTTCACGCTCCATGATTGTTAATTTAAGGCGCAAGCGAATGTTTACTGCAGTTTATAATAACCCATAAACTTACCCTGTAGTCTTGCTGCACGCAGTTTTGTACAATTTTGCTGTGCGCTTTTAATAATGATTAATTTCTGGAGTTCTACCTGCGAAAACCATATATATATAATATGATTTCGAGGGACGCCGTTGTGAAGGGTTCCGGAAATTTTGATCACCCGGGGCTCTTTAACGTGCATTGACATCGCGCGGTACACGGGCCTTGACATTTTGCCTCCAGCAAAATGCAGCAACCACGGTTGGGATTCGACTCCGCGACCTTTGGATCAGCGACAGAGTGTCATAGGTACCCTGTCAGGGCTATATGACATTTGTAGCGAGACTGCGTTTCTTTTTCTTGTTTTCTTGTTCTCTGTGAGAATGTCGTTCTTTGGATAACTCATCGCCTAGAACATGAACGTGGTTTTATATTTAGGAGCTATTTTTGAGGTGCTTTGCTGGCACAAATTTACGCACTTGAGTTTGCCTTGCCTTGAACTTTCTCCAGCTGGATTACCAAACTAATGTTAACAATTTTTAGTCGTATCGTTGTTTGGCTTACTATGAATAGTGTCATCTCCTGCCAAGAATGGGTTGGCGCGTATCGTAGCGCACTAATTGAACTGTCTACAGCCGAAACGTTGCGTACGTGTACATGCTATTCTTGTACACCTTCTGTTGCTCATTTTTTTTTAAACAACGAAGTTGCTAGCGTTTGCTTCTTTAGGAATTCCATGGCGTCGTACTCACAAAAGAAACTGGAAACCATTCCACTGTGTGAAAGGCGGATCACCAGCGAAGCTGTTTAGCACACGGCCCAGAGGTGTTATTGCGGAGGCCAGCTTAAAGGGACGCTAAAGTGAAACGGTAAATCAGTCCATACTGATATATTGTTCATTGAGCACTTTATGTCAGCTGATTTAGTCATCGTGGGTTCAATATTAAAGGAGAAATGCAAGCTAAAGGTTTGAATTGTTTAATGTAGCGCCGGAACCTCTGGACGTCTGCGCAAGCATGACATCACGGATTTCAAAGATTTTTTTTAGCATTTTGTACTATTAGATTTTCGTGAAACTTGCTACGTTAACTCTCTGCTTACCTACGAACTCAGTGCAGTTCAAGTTTACGATCGAATAATATCGAATAATTATGTGCACCCTAGCAGGTGTCTTCAAAATCTATGACGCCACAGTGAGTTGGCGCGGGAAGCACAGAGGTGGTGCCACCACCTGTAATTTCCCTTTTCAGATTTTCTTGCTTACCAAGCGGCTTCTCACTTCCAGGGAGGTGACTTTGGTATTGTGGACGACTGATTTACTGGTAGAAGTATAACCATTCTGGTCTTTAGTGTCTCTTTAGCATGAGAGGCCAGGTTGGGAACGCGCCCGTCAACGTTCAAACCACGGTGCAGAGTAAACCGCGACACACCGACCGACGACACCGACATCGAGGTGCACTACAAGCTGCGCTTGCTCGCCGAGTCCACCTGCGAGACCGCATTCTCCGCTTCGCGACATGCGTCGCTGACATTTTTCTCGTTATGAGTAGGCTACACCTCAGCCGATGATGTCCGAAAGCCAACTTACAAAACCGAAGCTAAACTACTATCCCCTTAAAGTCTGCTTCACTTATAAACACAAATGCCTTGCTGTGAAGACATTATTTCAGAGGCAACATATGCCGTATTACATAAAAATATCGTGACCCTAGGACCTCTTATAGTTTTAATAATTGCTTTTTGTTGCTTCGAGGCGCACGGGCATCCCGGAAGAGCGCGGACAGCAATGGCATTCTCAAGCAAGCTCGTTTAAAAGGCCATGAGATGCTTGCAAGTGTCCGGAACATTGCGAACAAAGCACCGCCTGAAGATAAGTCAAGATGCATTTCGGAAGGTGTTGATTGCTTATTACGACACCAGGCCAAGTCAAATGCTGGCACTAAAGATGGGCTGCGTGCTGTTCAGGAACACTTCGTAAGTAATGGTCTAAGCTTGCTTCAGTCTGACAAGGAGGGCGGTTTCGTTGTCCTCCCGAATGACATTTTTAACAAGAAAGCTATCGCTGCAGTAGACAAGAATTTCAAAGAATCGGTCATGAAGCCTAACAAGGCTAAAGCGAAGGCTATAAAACTTCTCGGACGGTCAGACCTGGATTGGCTCGCAAAAAAGGGGAAAGCCTGTAAAGCTGACAAGTTAAGAGTGTTCTTCACGGCAAAGACGCACAAACCGGATTGTCCGCTTCGGGATATTGTTACAGAAGAAGGATCCTGGCAAAAAGCTGTGGGAACGGTACTGAAGTCCAAGCTAACAGCCATTAGTAACAACGACCCGTTTCTCGTGAAAGGTTCAAGTGAACTGACTGACGCCTTCAGAGGGGGTATTCCGGCAGTGTCTTCGGGCTTTTCAGTGGACAAACTGTACTACTCAGTGCCACATCACGAGTTACTTCCTGTGGTGCGGGACTTCCTGGAGGATAGTGGTGCTGCCCAGTCACAAGTCCTGTCGCCGTTTTCTGTGGACAGTTTTCTGGAACTGCTCGCACACTATCTGGATTCTACCATGGTGGATTTTGCTGGTAAAGTCTTTGTTCAAAGACACGACATCTGCATTGGCTCGAGCGTTGCGCCCGTTCTAACTAATATCTACCTAGCAAATTTAGACAGAGCTTTAGAGAATAGGATTGATAACCGGGTGATTAAAATCTACCGTTATGTTGATGATTATTTGGTTTTGTTAAGGTTGTCGCCTAAGGAATCTTTAAATGCAGTTGTTGGCAGTACCATGAATTCTTTTAGGATATGTTCTAGCGTCCTCAGGTTTACTTTTGAGCTTCCTTTGGAGAATCGCATTAGGTTTCTGGACCTTGAACTGACTTTTAATTCAGACGGCCATCTTTGTTGGATGTACTCACCCAGGTCTAAGAAGGCGATTTTACCGTACAGTTCCTGCCACTCCAAGCTCATAAAAAGAGGCATAACTACCTTGTGTTTAAAGAATGCCTTACAAAAAAAGAAAGCTGCTACCACGGAATTATGTCAAGTTTACAGATGCAGGTGGACAGACTGGTTGCTGCCGGTTTTCCGGTGCACTTGACGAAGGCTGTTGCTGAATCATTGTTAGTGAAAGAAAGGGCGTTTTGGAGGGGCAATGACACAACTAGAAAGGTGGTGAATAAGAAGGTGGAAGTGATTCGATATGTACACGGGCTATCGCACAACCTAAAGAAGATGGCAAACAGATTTGATGTGCGCGTAGTTTTTTCAGCCCCTCGAAAATTGGCTAGCTTATGTAGACGCATTAGCGAGAATGGACAGATGACGGACCGTTGTGGTTCTCAACACAGTGTGTTTTTTCCCTCTTGTGCATCCAAGGTTGTGTATTGCATTCCCTTTTCATGTGACAACAAATACATCGGCCAAACAGGGCGATGTATTAATATTCGTATGAAAGAACACCAAGCCTCGCTCTCGTCTCGTGACGGCGCGCACTTGCCGCGACATGTAAGGGAATGTGGTTGCACCCCTTGGTTTGACCGAGTCAGCATTTTGGGCAGGGGGAAGAGCAAGACGGCTAGAGAAGTTTTAGAAGCTTTCGATATTGTCAAAAATGAAGACACGTGTGTAAGCGTCACATCAGTAAGCCTCAGCAGAAAGGAACTATGTTTTCTTGGGTCTGGCATTCCATGTGTGTTGTAGTTCTTAGATACGTGTTTGTGGCCCGCTATCTGGTAGTGCTGTGTAATGCGCCAGCATATCTATTTTTTTGTGCTTGTTAATGACTCTCGCGCAGGTGCGGGCGATTGGAAAGGTTTTATATGTCGGTTTTCCGAAATAAAATTTCAGTTGTTAGTCCAGCATCGTCCTGTGCGCCTTCTTCTTCTGTGTCCGTGTGTTTTGAGCTGGTTTTTTTTCCAGAGGGTTAGCCGTATACAGCTTCGCTATTAAAAACAGAAGAAAAAGCATTGTGGGAATTGGTGTCATGCGAAGCAGTCAACGAGGAGATTGCCTGTGGCGAACCGTGTTGCGTACAGCGCAGTGCTACGAGTAGGATGAACGTCTATGTGCAAGTGCATGAGACGGGGGCTAACCACGAAACTTGACAGCACCGTGATAGCTCAATGGTAGTTCACGTTGGGACGTAACATTGGCGCTCGCGTTAGTGCACAGCATGGATGTCTGTTTTATCGAAGAGAAATGCAGGCTGCGGTGCGCTGGCGGGCTTATCATGAGCGTCGTCCGTTGAAGCGTTCCTATAGAATCGAGCAAAGTTGGACAAAAGCATGCCGAATGAACATATATATTGTTCACCACGTTGCTCTGACAACGCTTAACACACACTAGAAGCGCAGTTGACGTTGCACAAGAACCATCATCCCAATTGCTGGTGCATTCGATTTATTGCTGTGGTTACCGTGTGGTAGGAGCCGCCGTATAGCCTAGCGGTAGCGTGCTTGCTTGGCACGTCGGGGGCCCTGGTTCGATATACCTGCCTACCGCTTCGCTTGGTTGGTTGGTTTCGGATATCACACGCATTCACGTGTCCCTGTGAGTTTGTTATGTCTACATCTCAATCCCATGCTACGACAAACGGTATGCCTTTCTTCTTTTCAAGTGTGTTACGATGGTGTTATTGCTTGTCTGTCTCAGTTGTCCCCAGACTGACATGGGATGTGTAAAATTCATTCATTCATTCATTCATTCATTCATTCATTCATTCATTCATTCATTCATTCATTCCTTAAAGACACCGACAGGTGGTATTACATAAGGGGTGGGATTACATAAATAAAACATTGTTACTATAAAACGAACGCAGACACTTGTTCTGCGAAAGCAGATGGACAGGTGATAGCAGCGATGTCGTAGGGAAGGCTGTTCCAGCCTACAACCACACGAGGGAAAAAAGAAGACGAAAATGTGACAGTGCGCACTTTGTGGGGAGCAGAATTTAAACAATGACCTGTGCGATGTGATACGCGTGCTGGCGGTGAGATGTATGGTGCGATGGCAAGAGAACTGTAAAAAAAAAAAAAAAAGCGAAATACTGATAAGCTGAAAAATCGACGTCTACGCGAAAAAGATGGTAGATTGGAGGCTGATTTTAATGACGATATGCTGATGTCGTGTGAATATGCTGAATGAATGAACCTAGCAGCGCGATTCTGAACGGATTCAAGGGCGTTGCTGAGGTAATTTTCATGCAGGCACCAGATGGGAAAAGCGTATTCAAGTTTATTGATTGATTGATTTGTGGGGTTTAACGTCCCAAAACCAGCTCTGATTATGAGAGACGCCGTAGTGGAGGTCTCCGGAAATTTCGACCACCTGGGGTTCTTTAACGCGCACTGACATCGCACAGCACACGGGCCTCAACATTTCGCCTCCATCGAAATGCAGCCGCCGCGGCCGGGATTCGATCCCGCGACCTTCGGATCTGCAGCCGAGTGCCATAACCACTAGACCACCGTGGCGGGGCATATTCAAGTTTAGGTCTGTCACAGTCTCCACGATTGCGCGAGGCAATCACCGAGGCGTGGCAATGGGGGGTGAGGTCGATTGATGCCCGGCAGAGCCGGTAAGCAAACGCAGTGACTGAGACGGAGGCACGTCAACGGAACGAAACAAAAATTTATAAGATCAACACGACAAACAATACAAAAGAATGAGAACACTTGGAAAGAGTTTAAGTTACAAATTAATAGACAGCGAAGCAACGGAACATATTTAGAGAAGTTACGGATGGGAGCCAAAACGCTCGCTTACACAGATTATGACGAGAGTCCAAGGATTGGCAGGCGGAAATAAGAGTTCATAGTCTGAAGGAACATACAGTTGACCGGGGAATGCGGCGACCCTCCATCCACGAAGACGACGGCCGAAGAGCGCGGCCCTCGAAGATGATCTCTTCCGGGGCTGCAGGTGCGTTGTCTCGGGATGCGGGGAGGCGGCTGAGAGTTCCTCGGGAGACTCGCGGCGGACTCTTTCCCTCCGTTTCGCGGTCTGCCCCAGGCGGGCGGCAGAGCGCGTTATATAGCTTTCGGGAGAGGGTTGAGCGGCGCTTGTGATCACCGGCTCACTCAGTGTCGCAGCCCAAAGCACCACACACACACAAAAGCGCCGCAGGTAGTCCACACACAAAACGGATGAGCACGTAGGCATGTCACTCTCACACTGCATGGCCGCCATCTTGGCGTCACGAAAAATAACAAACAACCAAAAGAAAGGCCAAGTTCTGGCCATGCATGGGGTGACCTTGAAGCGGCAAAAAATAAAACACAACCAAAACAAGATGCACGTACGCCAACAACTTCAGTATTGCTAAGGGTCGTACCGAAGGCGAGAAGCAGCTACAGATATACAAAACGAAGCTCAAGGCTTTGGCTTTAGTAGAGGACACCTTGAGCTGTGAAAAGCAAAAGAGAGGCAAAACATGCGGCACGTAGGCCCCTGCTTGTGGGCTGCGAAGTTAGGTTAACTACAACGCGATTCAGCGAGTACGTATGCATGCTCGTGCACTGACCAAAATAAGGTTCGGACTTGACAAACATTCGTAACAGAGCGGACGCAGCAACTTTATACAAAATATAAGAATAATCAGGCATGCCGCCAACTCTGTGACACGGCCCCCCACTTTCGGAATATTATAACATAATATTCTACACTCACAGAAGGCGGCGCGCAGGCCTGTACAAAAAATAAGGATAAAGCATACACAGGACACATGAGCTAACTAAGGTCATTCATTTCATTTCGACACATTACGAACATCGTATATGAATGTCTATACACTGCGAAGGAATACCATGCAAAGTTTACAGCCGACTCAGGTAATCCGCTCCTACGTTTTCGCTGCCTCTGATATGTTCAACGCTGAACTGATATTCCTGGAGTATCAAGCTCCAACGCAATACGCGGCTATTTAGCTGCTTTGCTTTTTGGATGTAACTAAGTGGTTGATGGTCCGTTTGCACTAGGAAGGGCACACCATACAAATAGGTAGCAAACTTTTGCACCCCCCAGACTAAGGCTAAGCACTCTCTCTCTCAATGGTGCTGCAAGCGGCTTCTCTGGGGAGTAGCTTCCTGCTAGCGTACGCCACCGGATGGAGCGTGCCGAAATGACAACCCGAAGTTGCTTTTTCTTCTCCACCTCCAGTTCATCCGAAAGCCTGTGAACGTCTCCCTCGTTTCAGACTGTTTCAATGCTGGAACCGGACTCGCCCCATCGCCTTCCGTCTCCGTGACGCCGCAACTAGCAATACAAACTTTTTCTGCTGGCCTATTCTCCCGCTCTTCGGGCGGTTTGAGCAAGTTGGCATGAAATACTTTTCTGCCCTTTGGACTTCGTCGTTGGCAGATATCGCAACAGGCGACAAACCTCTTCACGTCCGCAGTGATCCCTGGCCAGAAAAACTCCTCCAAAATTCGGTATTTTGTCTTTTGTGCGCCCAGATGTCCTGCCATTATTCCCTCGTGGGCCGCTTTCAGTACTTCAGAGCGGCGGTACTTTGGGACGACGAGCTGACGTACTACCTGCCCACTTTTCTCCGTGTACATTCGGTAGAGTAGCCCATTTTCACGCTTGAATTCAATTTTGTTTTCCCTATTTCTGCAAGTCAGTTCCTTGCCAATCTGGGAAAAGCATGGCTTGAGCGTCTCGTCCTCTTCCTGCTCGTCTGCATAATTCTTCTCCTGTGGTTGGGATGCGGAGTCTGGGGTTTTGAGTGTTTGGAACCTCTGGGGTTGCTTCCTCGCCTGGGCGCGAGTGACATCTGCCGCAACAGCTTCTCCCTTGGCACGCTCGTCGTCGACTGCCCGTTCATCTGCCTCTTTCGGGTTATCTGGTGCTCTCGCGCCTTCAATATTCCCGATGATCAGGTCGTAGAGCGGGTCTGACATACATAGCGCCGTAATTGCCCCGGAAAAGTACGGAGTATCGATCTCAACCTGGGCCTCGGGCAGCATCTTCACGGTTCCATCTACCAGGTAAACTGGACTCTTCTCACCCGTGAGGTGGTCGTCGCGGATGAGCTCTCTTCTCACGATCACCGTATTGCACCCGCTGTCGCGCAACACCGAAATAGTTCTGCCCTCTAACGTTCCAGTCACCACTGGCTGTCCGTCTACTAGAGACTTCAGGCGCGTCGTCATTACCGCATTCACGACGGGGATTTTCCCTCCATTCTTGAGCTCGACGTAACCATCGTGAATGGCCTCCTGATTTGCGATTTTAGCCGGCGAGTACACACACGATGCCTGCGGCCTGTTGTTCAGCAATGATCGGCACGCGTTCGACGTGTGACCCGTTCGTCCGCACCGGAAACATCTGACGCTGTTACTGTTGACGGAGTACGTCCGGCACTGCGAAGCCTGATGCCCGCCGCGGTTGCAAAGATAACAGCGGAGTGCTCTGCCGGGATCATTTCTCCTGTCATCACCTCGTGGCTTCACAGCATCGTCACGGCTTTCTTTTGTTTTGGAGAGGTTCACGCTGCCTTGAGCTTCTAAATACTGGTCCGCTAGCTCGAGCGTCTCTTCTAGCGATTTCACTTTCCTCTCTCTTAGATACAGGGCCATGTTGGGGTGACATCCGTGCAAAAACTTCTCCTTAATTAGGAGCTCTCGAAGATCCTCGTAGTCAGCCTTCGTACCGGAGAGCTCGATCCAGCGGTCAAAATAGTGGCTGAGGCGTGCCGAAAACTGAACTGCGGTTTCCCCATCTGCCGGTTTGCCGGAGTTGAACTTATCCCGGAAACCGTCTGCCGTGAAACGAAATCTCTTCAAAAGTGCTTGCTTCACCTTCGCATAATCTGCTGCATCACCCGGTGGCAAACGCCCATAGACACTCAGTGCCTCTCCACTCAAGCAAGTAGCCAAAACTGTCGACCATTGGCCCTCGGGCCACTTCTGACTTTCTGCCAGGCTTTCGAACCGTCTTATATACGCGTCTAAATCATCCTTCCTCTCGTCGAAGGGCATAAGGAGTTTACTCGCATCCAGCCTTAAGTCGCTTCTCTCCCGACTCCCTTCCTTTTCTCTAGTCTCTTTCTCTAGTCGCTGACACTCTATTTTCAAACTCATAAGCTGCATCTGTCGTTCGTCAGCTTCCCTCGCGGCTACGCGCTCCTCCTCCGCTGCTTGTCGCGCGAACGCTCGCTCCTCGCGCTGCTTATCTTCTACCCATTTCCTGAGCTCTGCGTTCGTCAGGCCAAGCTGGCTACCCATGGATATTAACCGCTCCAAATCCATGTTTCTCTGTGAAGCACTTCAACTAACGCGAACAGAAGCTCAAACAACTCTCAATCTGGCACTAAATCAACCGTGCAACTCAATCATGCAGCTCAACCGTGCACAACACTCTACACTATACCGCTCAACTTCTCTAAACACAGCAGAATTCCTTCTCAGTTCACCACGTTCCCTTTGCATCAATCAGTCCTACGTCGCGGACGCCAGTTTAATTGTCACAGTCTCCACGATTGCGCGAGGCAATCACCGAGGCGTGGCAATGGGGGGTGAGGTCGATTGATGCCCGGCAGAGCCGGTAAGCAAACGCAGTGACTGAGACGGAGGCACGTCAACGGAACGAAACAAAAATTTATAAGATCAACACGACAAACAATACAAAAGAATGAGAACACTTGGAAAGAGTTTAAGTTACAAATTAATAGACAGCGAAGCAACGGAACATATTTAGAGAAGTTACGGATGGGAGCCAAAACGCTCGCTTACACAGATTATGACGAGAGTCCAAGGATTGGCAGGCGGAAATAAGAGTTCATAGTCTGAAGGAACATACAGTTGACCGGGGAATGCGGCGACCCTCCATCCACGAAGACGACGGCCGAAGAGCGCGGCCCTCGAAGATGATCTCTTCCGGGGCTGCAGGTGCGTTGTCTCGGGATGCGGGGAGGCGGCTGAGAGTTCCTCGGGAGACTCGCGGCGGACTCTTTCCCTCCGTTTCGCGGTCTGCCCCAGGCGGGCGGCAGAGCGCGTTATATAGCTTTCGGGAGAGGGTTGAGCGGCGCTTGTGATCACCGGCTCACTCAGTGTCGCAGCCCAAAGCACCACACACACACAAAAGCGCCGCAGGTAGTCCACACACAAAACGGATGAGCACGTAGGCATGTCACTCTCACACTGCATGGCCGCCATCTTGGCGTCACGAAAAATAACAAACAACCAAAAGAAAGGCCAAGTTCTGGCCATGCATGGGGTGACCTTGAAGCGGCAAAAAATAAAACACAACCAAAACAAGATGCACGTACGCCAACAACTTCAGTATTGCTAAGGGTCGTACCGAAGGCGAGAAGCAGCTACAGATATACAAAACGAAGCTCAAGGCTTTGGCTTTAGTAGAGGACACCTTGAGCTGTGAAAAGCAAAAGAGAGGCAAAACATGCGGCACGTAGGCCCCTGCTTGTGGGCTGCGAAGTTAGGTTAACTACAACGCGATTCAGCGAGTACGTATGCATGCTCGTGCACTGACCAAAATAAGGTTCGGACTTGACAAACATTCGTAACAGAGCGGACGCAGCAACTTTATACAAAATATAAGAATAATCAGGCATGCCGCCAACTCTGTGACAGCATCTTCACGGTTCCATCTACCAGGTAAACTGGACTCTTCTCACCCGTGAGGTGGTCGTCGCGGATGAGCTCTCTCCTCACGATCACCGTATTGCACCCGCTGTCGCGCAACACCGAAATAGTTCTGCCCTCTAACGTGCCAGTCACCACTGGCTGTCCGTCTACTGGAGACTTCAGGCGGGTCGTCATTACCGCATTCACGACGGGGATTTTCCCCCCATTTTTCAGCTCGACATAACCATCGCGAATGGCCTCCTGATTTGCGATTTTAGCCGGCGAGTACACACACGATGCCTGCGGCCTGTTGTTCAGCAATGATCGGCACGCGTTCGACGTGTGACCCGTTCGTCCGCACCGGAAACATCTGACGCTGTTACTGTTGACGGAGTACGTCCGGCACTGCGAAGCCTGATGCCCGCCGCGGTTGCAAAGATAACAGCGGAGTGCTCTGCCGGGATCATTTCTCCTGTCATCACCTCGTGGCTTCACAGCATCGTCACGGCTTTCTTTTGTTTTGGAGAGGTTCACGCTGCCTTGAGCTTCCAAAAACTGGTCCGCTAGCTCCAGCGTCTCTTCTAGCGATTTCACTTTCCTCTCTCTTAGATACAGGGCCATGTTGGGGTGACATCCGTGCAAAAACTTCTCCTTAATTAGGAGCTCTCGAAGATCCTCGTAGTCAGCCTTCGTACCGGAGAGCTCGATCCAGCGGTCAAAATAGTGGCTGAGGCGTGCCGAAAACTGAACTGCGGTTTCCCCATCTGCCGGTTTGCCGGAGTTGAACTTATCCCGGAAACCGTCTGCCGTGAAACGAAATCTCTTCAAAAGTGCTTGCTTCACCTTCGCATAATCTGCTGCATCACCCGGTGGCAAACGCCCATAGACACTCAGTGCCTCTCCACTCAAGCAAGTAGCCAAAACTGTCGACCATTGGCCCTCGGGCCACTTCTGACTTTCTGCCAGGCTTTCGAACCGTCTTATATACGCGTCTAAATCATCCTTCCTCTCGTCGAAGGGCATAAGGAGTTTACTCGCATCCAGCCTTAAGTCGCTTCTCTCCCGACTCCCTTCCTTTTCTCTAGTCTCTTTCTCTAGTCGCTGACACTCTATTTTCAAACTCATAAGCTGCATCTGTCGTTCGTCAGCTTCCCTCGCGGCTACGCGCTCCTCCTCCGCTGCTTGTCGCGCGAACGCTCGCTCCTCGCGCTGCTTATCTTCTACCCATTTCCTGAGCTCTGCGTTCGTCAGGCCAAGCTGGCTACCCATGGATATTAACCGCTCCAAATCCATGTTTCTCTGTGAAGCACTTCAACTAACGCGAACAGAAGCTCAAACAACTCTCAATCTGGCACTAAATCAACCGTGCAACTCAATCATGCAGCTCAACCGTGCACAACACTCTACACTATACCGCTCAACTTCTCTAAACACAGCAGAATTCCTTCTCAGTTCACCACGTTCCCTTTGCATCAATCAGTCCTACGTCGCGGACGCCAGTTTAATTGTCACAGTCTCCACGATTGCGCGAGGCAATCACCGAGGCGTGGCAATGGGGGGTGAGGTCGATTGATGCCCGGCAGAGCCGGTAAGCAAACGCAGTGACTGAGACGGAGGCACGTCAACGGAACGAAACAAAAATTTATAAGATCAACACGACAAACAATACAAAAGAATGAGAACACTTGGAAAGAGTTTAAGTTACAAATTAATAGACAGCGAAGCAACGGAACATATTTAGAGAAGTTACGGATGGGAGCCAAAACGCTCGCTTACACAGATTATGACGAGAGTCCAAGGATTGGCAGGCGGAAATAAGAGTTCATAGTCTGAAGGAACATACAGTTGACCGGGGAATGCGGCGACCCTCCATCCACGAAGACGACGGCCGAAGAGCGCGGCCCTCGAAGATGATCTCTTCCGGGGCTGCAGGTGCGTTGTCTCGGGATGCGGGGAGGCGGCTGAGAGTTCCTCGGGAGACTCGCGGCGGACTCTTTCCCTCCGTTTCGCGGTCTGCCCCAGGCGGGCGGCAGAGCGCGTTATATAGCTTTCGGGAGAGGGTTGAGCGGCGCTTGTGATCACCGGCTCACTCAGTGTCGCAGCCCAAAGCACCACACACACACAAAAGCGCCGCAGGTAGTCCACACACAAAACGGATGAGCACGTAGGCATGTCACTCTCACACTGCATGGCCGCCATCTTGGCGTCACGAAAAATAACAAACAACCAAAAGAAAGGCCAAGTTCTGGCCATGCATGGGGTGACCTTGAAGCGGCAAAAAATAAAACACAACCAAAACAAGATGCACGTACGCCAACAACTTCAGTATTGCTAAGGGTCGTACCGAAGGCGAGAAGCAGCTACAGATATACAAAACGAAGCTCAAG
>JABSTT010002421.1:0-33430 GCA_013339685.2 Hyalomma asiaticum
TTGCTTCTTTTAACATGCATGTGCATCAGATTGCTTTTGTTGTTGTAAGCGAATCCTCGTGTGACGAGGGCCGTCCCCATGAAATCAGATTCTAATTCGGCGTTGGGCAGTGGTATACTTCGGAGGAATCGCCGCTCGACTCAGCAGCGGCAGAGCAACCGGTGCCTATACTTCCGTAGCGTGAACACGCGCGAGCGAGCCCGCGGAAAACTCTTATGGTTGTGTGTGGTTCCGGAAAGTAAAACGAGTGAAAAAACAATAATAATCCTTCGTGTAGTCGCCAACGAACCGGAGTTATTTTTTCCGAGTCACCAAAACAGGAAACGCAACCATGGCGGCATCGCTAGTGTAATTTAGCGCCCCGTGGAAACAGATGTAATCGCGCCCTGGGAGCAATAAACGAGTCACTAGCGGTAACCCTTTGATAGATAGAAACTAGACAGCCGTCAGCCTGCGGGCGTGAGAATCGATAATCGCTCGAAGGACGCAACCGAAAGCACCGCACCGTGCTTGAATGCGCAAGCGAAAGATGGCGCGCCGCTCTCGTGTGTGTGTGTGTGCGTGGAGGGGGGGTGGGGGGAGAGCACACCACGCAGAGACATCAGTGCATGAAAAATTACACGTATTACCGAAGTGTGGCAGCCGTTACGCGCCGTGTCTTACTTCGCCGTGTCTGCGCGATGTCCTTTTAATCTAACAGGCTGTCCTGTTTCGCCCATATACCGTTACAACGGTACATTCGGTACATTGGCGAAACGGGACAGCCTGTTAATGTTAGGTTAAACGACATCGCGCAGACACGGCGAAGAATTTACCGAAAGCAGTAGCACAGCGGTTTAATATAGCCGGTCACAACTTGCACGATCTCAAACTCTACATACTTCAGTCAAGCTTCCGGTCGCCAAGAGACAAAATTGCAGAGTCATACTTCATTCACAATTCAACACACTCCAGCCAGCAGGTTAATGTTCCAAGGGGTTATGGAATCTTTCCGACATGGTATATAGACAACAAAAAGAAAAAAAAACCAACCAGAGTTAAGCCCTTCTAGGCATTTCTAAGGTGTCATTGTTAAGTTGTACTCCTTTGACAGTCATCACTCATCGAAACTACCCTCTCCCCCCACCCCTAGTTTGTTCTTTTTTTCCCGTCGTAACTCTTCCCTCTTGACCCGCTCGATTCGTCACGGCGGTCTCCCCCCGCCCCCACTATTGCTTTCACAGTAGCCATCTCTCGTCTGTTTGGATTAGAGGAAAGGGTAAGAAGGGTGCACATACACGTGCTAAGGAAATAATTCCAGCGTTGAAGTAGACAGATCCACTTGTTGAAACGTCGACTCGAGCACACCCCGTGTTACGGATTTTTTTCATCGCAAGCTTCCATCTTCCCCTTTCTGCCGTTTCTTGAACAGTAAAAATGTAACTTGTATTCAATACCGATCTGTGCTACTGCATTATTAATGATTATAACATTGACGCACAAATAGTTTGCAGTTATATTGAAGCCATAATTCTGTAAATGCTACACTTACACACGTACGCTTCAGGAATTGTGGAAGTACAATGAATATGTAGTTGCAAACAGACGTTCTACTCATTTAACCATATATTCACATTGATCAAAGCAACTTGGGATATTTCTTGCAGATGTAAAGCATGTTGACAGTGTTACAATAAGAAACCAACCATGACCTCCTAACTGAGCTGTTAAATGAATTTTGAACTCATTTTTTCAGCTGCTTTAGCCTTGAGAACACATAAGTCAAGCAAATCTGGTAGATATGGTATTCCAGATGACGTGTACCCTTTTAAGTTGCAGCTGTCTGGCCCTTGTGGCCTAATAGAATGCATCAGTGTGGCTTGTATCGAAGAGTTCTAATCTGTTGTTTCCTTAAGCCCAACTGTGTTCTTTTAGCACTGACATGAGCACAAGAATTACTTTGAGTATTATTCTCGTTGTGGTATTTTAGATCATGATATTCATTTCTTGCAGCCCACTCAGCTTAGGTGATGATGATGTCATAAATTTTGAGCTGCCCAGCCTTGGTGCCTTCCATGAAAGAGTGGTTAGCTCTTCACCACTAACACCTTCCACCTTCAGACAAATCGTCGGCGTCCTGTACAGTGAAATGGCAAAGTCAACACTGTGAGTACACCGAGTGCACATATGAATTTAGTGTCCTGCCTTGTAAAATCTTTAGGTGAAACAGGTTTAGTGTGCACTGCCAAACTGCCTTGCAGGTATCCAACATGTCTGTTCTACAGCAAGGTGACATCCCTGCTCCTAGATAAGTATTCACAGCTGAGAGATGTTGTGGGAAGTGGGCATGTAAGTAGGGTTCATTCACTTCTGTTATGGTGTAAAATAATCTATGCACTACTTTTGTTGATGCATATAACATTGTAATCCATGAAGTTGGCTTTGTTTATTGACAATGTCATGCCTATATTGTGATGACCACGATGACCATCACAAAATCTATCTTTATTCAAAATTAAGGCTTATTAAGGAGAGCAAGCCTCCTTAATGCACATACATGGCAGTTAAAAGCAGTCCTGGTTACTTCTTTTTAACAGTGCTTTTTGCCATGCGTTGACATGGCAAATTCACTCTAATAGAAATTTTCTTTGTGTTCATAAGATCAATTTTGCATAGAAATGCATATGATGTTTCTATTTCTGAAAAAGTGTATTGTGTAGTATCGATTCATGTGTCACAATTATATAAAGGAATGAAAGTGGATTCTCCTTTAAGTAGGACTTGGGGGTTATTAGTCATGAGGTTCATATGCTTTGAGATGTGATTGGCAGAATCCATTTTTCTTATTCCCTGCCATTCTCACAAGTAGCACGAAATCTTGTATGGCTACATGAACAATTCTAAGGCTAAAATGTTCTACACCTCCATGAATGCATAGGCAAGTGGATGAATGAGCATGCTACAAAATTGCACTGAGCTGATTGCAGCTAAGTCTTTTTATCTGTGCAAATTATTTTTTGGTAAAGCAGCAGTGCTGCTAGGTGTTTTGTAAGTAGTAAATATTTTGGGCAAATTTACCATGTCTGCATTTTAGCACCATGCTTTAATAATCAGTTGTAAATTTACTTATCTCAATGGGCTTTTAGTGCTTGAAGATAAGTTTGTACATTTATTTTAAAAAAGAATAAATATAAAGTGCTTTTTTAAATGCATGGTTATATATTGTACATGAATATCTTCAGAATCTTCATTTTATGACTTATAGGACTCCTGGAAAGTAGCCCTTCGCAACAAATTTAAAAACCTAAGGAGGAAGCTGGTTGATCGTGCTGATGTGCTGGACAGTCGCAAGAAATTTGGTGCTGCAAGGAAAGCAGAAGGCACCGATGAGCTCCAAAGGAACAAGACACTTAAGATGGTGAGAACAGTGTATTACCCTGCTCATGGAAAGTCACATCCATTTGTAAATGCTACGTTAAGCCCCATCAATTATTATTTGTAAAAACTGCATAAAAATCTCATCAATAACTTGCAATTTGACTTCAATTTCAGAGTGTGAGCATATCAGATCTAACAGGAGAAGATGACGACAGCCTAACGAAACATGAAGACCGGCTTGTGTTAGAAGCTAAAAAACCATTGCCAAATGAGGAACTCATGCAGAAATTGATGGCTTTGACAGCTGCAAAAAGGCTATCTGATGTTGCTCAAAAAACAGTACTTGATGTAAGAAAGAAGTACCCCTACATGATGGACTTTCAGCGAGTAAGTTTGCTCAGAATTTTTCACTTGTTTAAAGGTCTTGATAAAACCGACAAATAGTAATACTCAGTCTTTAACATGCTCATATTGAGGCCCTATAGTAGAATGACTATCTTCGAAGTTTTGCAATATTCTTTACTGACATGAGAGCTTGTTTGTAACGTACTGGTACAAACGAGGCTTATGTATAGACTCAATTACAGGTGACAAAGTGCACTGAACACCAAGTAGCTATGTGCTTTTCATGTGTGCTGTTGCTGTCAGGCACACAACACCACAGTAAGGGTGACCTGAAGCACACAGGAAGGTGTTTTTTTATATTCCAAAGTACACAGTGAAATGAAGCCAGCACTTTCCTATGGTCATGCGCTATATTACAGGAAAAATAAGCAGCTTTAAAATATCGATGAATATTTTTCCATCACGTGAAAAGAACCTTTTTATTGCGAAGGATTTAAACAATTTGTTAGGTAAGCTTGCGCGGCTTCATTGAAGGACTTGTGTGCCTTATGGACATAGAAGACCATATTGCAAGAAAACATGACTGGATACGGCAAAAACACAACCGCAGCATAACTAGAGTGCCTAAAGTGTTAAATGGGGAGTGGAGACATCATCCAGAGCTCCACTTGCTATCGTGACTCATTTTGTGTGCAATACAGGCCACCTGCTGTAGACTAAAAGCACTAATTTGACATATTTTCTATATACATTGCTTCTAAAACTCGTTCGCGGATTACTACGTAGTAGACAACACTGCCTATGCAGCAGCCAGTTATTGGTGAAGTGTTTGAATAGCTTGGAATGTACAAAAAGACTAATAGTTCATAGTTCGACACAGTGTTATGAAAACCAACTGATAATAGAATCCAGGAAGTTATAGGGCATGTTATTTTCACTGCTTTAATTATCGTATAAATGTGGAGAAGTTAATGTGTCTGAGAAAACGACTTGCCACCAGCCGGGACCCAACATCAACCTTCAAATAATGTGTCCAATGCACTACCATTTGAGCTACGCTGGCCGTCATTCCCCCGTATGCTTTATCAGGTGTATATGTGCATTTAAACCTGGCTGTGTTAGTCACTGCTGCTTGTAGCCATGACAACGAGCATCGTACACTCTTTTTCATTTTTTGCCTGCTAACGCCACTTTGCACATCATCTTTTTATGAGCTGGCAGCTGACCACTAATCCCTCACATACTGCCTTAAGGATTCAAATCTGCCAGAACAAGACCCTCGCATTGAATGAAAAGAAATTTTAACGGCTGGTTTTTTCTTTGTAAGACACCACTTTAATAAAAACAGATGATGAAGCCAAGGAAGGCATGGGGTTATTTGTTTGGCTTAACTGCATTGCAGCAGTTACCGTACAACATATGTAGTTATGTGATTGTTATACTTCACAGTGAAATAAAAATATTGGGTGCATAATGTTCTATTTGTATTTGGAAGATTGAAAATTTGGGTGCCCCCAGAAACTACTGTAAAAGATATGTACAATAGTGTAGATGGGGTTGCTCATTGCGAGACGTCTTACATTGTTTCTCAATGTTGCTGGCCATTTGTACGATGCAGTTCTGCAATGACTTCGAGACTCTGACAAAGATAACCCCACTCAAGTGTTTTCGCAAGCCATCGATGCATTGACAAAAATGGCAGCAATGAAAAAATTGTCCTGTGATGAACATGCGATGCAAATGTTGCAAAGGGCATGGCAAATGAATCCCGCAAGGCTGAGAGCAACACGTGAGTACCTGAGAATGTTAGTGCAGCACAATAGCTCATTTTCAGTCTTAGAATATTATATACATGCACTGAGTGTAAAACATTTTCATTTAGCTACATATTCTTTATTTCTGATTATGTACCTTTCATGATCTTTTAATTCAGGGTTTGCGAGTATATTATGTTTACTTTGTTTATTTACCATTTATTGTTGTAATGACAGATTTTAAGAAAAGTAGGAGGTCAAGGAAAACACGGAAGATTCACGCACATGTGCACACACATGGGTACAATGATGGTACCCTTATCTCGTCAGCCAGACATCGTAGCTCTTGTGGATACAGGAGCTAGGGTGGCTCCCTCCTAAGAGGCTGGCACAATGGAATTGTGTCCATATCTACCGGTATGCCAACCAATCAGAACCTGTCGGCAAAGGCCTTTCAATGGGTCCAAAGTTCGCAGTTTATAGCGCCGTTTTGTGTACCTTTTTTTCATCTGTGTTTTCCTTTAAGTGCTACCTTTTTTATAAATGAATCAACATGCTCAGACTGCCACCGTTACATGTTTTGTGTTAAAACAATACAAATGACAAAAACCCACAGAAGGGAACTGAACAACATGAGCACTCGTTTTGTTCAGTGCTCTTGTGTGTTTTAGTGTTTCGTGCAGTTTAAAGCATGAACTCAAACCGCCTGGCCCAACTCACCCTTTTACTACACTTCATTACACTTGCGTCATTGACCCCTCCCATTATGTAGTGCCCGTCTCTTAGGGCCCTGAAGAATTTTTTTGAAACAAAAATATTTAAGCAGTGCACTCACGGCCCTCCTGTGTAGAAACAATCACAGCCTGTATAGACATGTTCAAATGTAGGAGTGAAACAGCTTCATTCCTATTGTCATTCACTTGATGAAATTTTTATTTGCATGTTCTGTTAAAGTTGGCTATCACATTTGTGTTGTATGCAAGCATGCATGGTTAAAGTCAACAGATTACCCTATTCAGCCAATACTTTGTTGTATGAACAATGAACAAGCTTCTTGAAAGCAAGTACCAATGAGAAATTCATAAACAGGGGATGTGTGTGCTGGAGCCGACGTTTCAACAAGTGGACTTGTCTTTTTCAAGGCTGCAACTGATTTCCTTAGCGCTTGTATGCATAGGCTTCGTGCCATTTCCTCCAATCCAAACAAATTTGAAGGAGAGGGCAACTTGGAACGCAGGGGTGGGGGAAATGAAAGTTAGCTGTGATGAATTGGGTTAGTGAAAATGAAAGAAACATTTAGCGAAAAAAGAAAAGAAAGAGGTGAGGGAGTGGGGGATTCGCACTTCACTGTGTTATTTTCAGAATGAAGAGTTGCACTCATCGGTTTCCATTGTCTATGTACCATATCGCATGGATTCAAGAGCCCTCTTTCAAACGTTCATACTTGCTGGCTGGAGGGTATAAAACTTGAGTGAGGCATGACTCTGTACATTTTCTGTCTCATAGAGACTGAAAGTTTGAGGTCGTCAACGTTGTGACCGGCTGCATTAAAATGTTGCGCCACTGCTTTCGTTATTTTCTTCACTGTGTCACAGAATTTTAATGCATACAGCAGGACACAACCTCGACAACCTAAAATTTTACATCCTTCATTCAAACTTCTGGTACCCAAGAGACAAAATATCCAGTCATATCTTATTCACAAGTTTAATACACTACAACCAGCGGGTATAAACTTTTCAAAAGGGGCTCTTGAATCCATGTTATGTGGTACACAAACAAGGGGAACCTGTGAGTGTGAAGTCTTCCTTCTGGGAATTTCTAACCTACTACTGCTGACAGCCATAAAACAGCGAAACCTGAACACCCTACCCCCGCCCCTGCTTCTTCTCTTTTTTCTCTTTTCATGGAATACCTCTCCCTTTTACTCACCCAATTCGTCAGGGCTACCTCTCACTGTCCCTCACACCTAGCTCCTCTTCCTCCTTCTTTGTTTGGTTTGCAGGAAAGGGTAACAAGCATATACAGGGAAGCACTAGGGAAATCATTTGCAGCCTTAAAAAAGACAAGTCTACTCGTAGAAAAGCGCCTCCAGCACACAACCCTTGTTTAACGAGTTTCTCATAGCAAGGTTCCACCTTGTCCTTCCTGCCTTTATTTTTAAAGCAAGTAGTTAAAGATATTATAAAAATGCTTCATTGGCTCTGTTATGAAAGCTCTAAATAAATCATTACTCCCAAAAGTAATAATCTTGTACGATTGCTGATTTTTTTAGAGACATCCTTGCACTCGCAGCACTGAGTATTGTTTCGATGAACGTGAAGGAACGAATGGCATATCCAATTTTATTTGTGCAAGAGAATGTGAGTATCCGGAAAATTAATTGCTTAATGTCATTGCATGTTATCAAGCAAAAATTGAAGCAAACTGCATAGCGGCTTGTTTCAATTTCAACAAAAGGTGTGTGATAAAAGAAGGACAATAAAATAGCGCACACAAAATGCGGTGGGGCATGTATCAATCACACCTTCACTTCCTACAGTTTTTTTTTCCTTTTTTTTGTGTGATGAAGCACCCACCTGCTGAAGTATTTACCTCAACATGAACAAATGTTTATTTTTATTTGTCTCAGGGTTTATTTATGTCAGCTGATGCAGAATAAAGAAACATTTTGTAGCAATTATTTTAATGAGCCCGTCTTGCATTTTCAAGCCAGTCAATGTGCCAAATGCTGGGCACCAACTAAAGGGCAGCGAATGTCAGCTTTGTTGTGTGTGTGAAATGGATACAAAAATGAGGGCATATTCTCAATAGTGGCGACGGGCTTCATTCAATCACATGACTTCTGTAGCACTCATGAAATTACAGAACGTACATGCAGTATTTAACATTTCGTTAGTTAACATCGTGACTTCCTAGAAAACTCATAAGAATACATTTGCTCCCCTGATTTTGTGGGATAACCTACGTAGTTTAAATTCCCCACTTAAATGAAACTCATGCTGCACACAACTGTTCCGTTTGTTCCCCCAGAACTCAGTGGCTAATAGTAGATGGCGTATCTGTTACATTTAAGACAAGTTGTGCCTTGTGATGTTCACGAGAGCAACTTTTTGTCCTGTACAGGATTTGAGCAAAACTACACAGTGAATTCTTATGCATAAAATACCGTTTTCACTTTGTCAATACAGGATGACATGCCAGCAACACCATGCGTGGTTCAGTGGGGACGTCCCGGAGCATGCGGACTTCTTGTGGCTAATGGTGGACCAGTGCCAATGCTTCAGGGTCATGAACGCAGAGGAGGGACTGACAGCAATAATGTGTGCATATTGGCTATTCAATCTACAGTATGCTCGCACGGCATTCAACACTCGTAGTGTTTGAACGTTTTTTGTAGGCCTGCAGAAGACGAAACCAAGGGCTGTTGTGATGAAGTTTTTGAACACTGTTGTGAAATCGTCACGGCCTTAGGTTTCCACCACCTAAGTGAGTCGTTTGTAATGGCGCTGTATTTTTGCTGTTATTTGATACATTGTATTATATTGGCCTTAGAAATAACGGCATGTCAAGATGACATTCAGTGTGCCTTTGCAATATCACTTAAATGGCAGAAAACGTGTAAATCTTTATAATAAATGCCTACGTTTGTGTTCACTTGAGAGAAAAACTGTCTTGTGGTACATGTTCTGTCATTTATCCCTCACAAATGTATATTTCTTTACAGAAGGTGTGAAAAGCTGATTTCTTTATAAGTGAGAAAAATGTGTATCAGAGCAGCAGTGTTATTTATGTATAAGCACAATGTCGGAAATTAACTCAATAAGGTTGAATCATGGTTTTGCCATGCCTGGTTTAGCTGCAAATCGAGTTGCTGAAACGTGTATATTGTCTGCATCCGGCATGAGACGTGCCTTTGAGTACCATATGTGTTCCATTGGTATTCAAAGGTACTATGTATGAGTGTATTCACACATATACGTAGTACCTTCTGTTATATTGCCTCACAGAGCCTCCAGTGTATACACACGAGAAGTGTACAGTAATTAAGACTCCATTGTTCAATCTTTATATATATATATATATATATATATATATATATATATATATATATATATATAATGAAGTTTAATGAAGTGCATTGACCTTACTACAAGCCTTGTTTGCAAGGTGGACTAAACAGACAACCTTTTCTGTTATTACCCTTTGCAGCCATTAATATTTCTCATGCGTACCCATTCTATAGGCTCTGTTAGAGTTGTAGCAGAGGGTACACACCCATCGAACATCCTTGTAGAAGGACGTTAGTGTATGAACACCCTAATTTTATTTTGCTGGACAACCGTCTTCTATAGGTGTTAAGATAACACCTTTCAAGAAGGGTGTAGGCATTAACACCTTTAGGGTGTTCGTCTGGCAACAAGTCGATTTACACCCTTAAGGATGTTAAAATGTTTACTGTGTGGGGAACCTGCTGGCCCGGAACAATTAGAAGCAAGTGAACACAGTACGTGAATACTATACTTAAATAACTGCAGATGCTCTTATCTATACACACAGCTGATGCACTTGAGTACAAATGCACGAGTGTGGACGCATTCCATTTCAGCACATGATGACACAAAAACCTGCTCAGTAAAGATATGTAACAAATGGTCGTAGCCAGGAATATTGTTTCTGTAAGTAATAAATTGCATGCAGAGCTGTTCTGCTGTCTAGCTAGAAAATAAGCCTTAGCAGAAGAAAGATGGGGTTTGTGTGAACACTGAAGTGTTTGCTATGCCACGTTTCTTTCAAAATCGCCTTGAACTGAGAACTAACCATTGAAGAAATCTTACAGAAAACAAACAAGCTGTGTACATAAGTAACTGTTTGTCACACTGCACCATCAAGCTTAGAGAAGGCGAATGGTTTTGAATGGCACACCAGACAGGCAAATTGATAAACGGCCCTGGCGAGGGTCATTTAGATGTTCCTATGAAGAAGTGGTTCTATGTGGGATATCGGTTTGAGGAAACCACATGAAGCAGATTCCACTACCACGTTGGTCTGTCCGAATGAAGTGTATTTATTCTTCACTTATATCAGCACAATTCACTTATGCCACTAAGCTTGCAGATCTTCAATGGAGAGGAAAGTGTTATGGGCACTGATACTCTTTCCGAGTGGCGGCCAGCAAAAAAATCTGCAGCACATTTCTTGCTTTCCAGCCAATTTTGGAGCTCCGGGACGTCAGCATCTAAAAGGCTGGGGCCCTTCGGCTGCTTGCCAACAAGGCCACGTTGTGCAAGGAAAATTAAAAACGCCTCACTGCTCTTCTGGCTGAGGCGATGCGGGAACCGTGCAGTACTGGCGACATCTTGTGTGCTCTTGCAGTGATGGACATTCTGCACAACAATATTTTGTTTAATTAGATGTTGTACTTTTTCTGTATGTCACATGTACTGCAGCATACCTTTTGGGGTTAGTGTGTACATGGTACTTTTACTGCACCTGATATTTTCTTTATTTCATTAAGTATCTCAAAGCAACACTGCTTGTGTAGTGTCTGGGTGAAACAGGAAGACTGTCAAGTTTCTGCATCTCGAACAGTTGTAAACAAATGGACTTTCCTAATGACTTCATTTAACTTTTCCACAGAGGTTATAACCATTCCATATACACAATGTATAAATATACTCCTGTTTCATATAACTGGATTTATTGTATGAGAATACCACAAGTGCTTGCACGTAAGGCCTCACAATGGAGAGAGAGCAAAGCCAGCAATATATGGTGATGACTTATTTCTATGTTTATGCTGCCTTTATTGGCACTCATGATTTGTTTGTTTTAATCTCTCATTAGTCTGTAGGCCTCCTCCAACTCCCCTCCATCTTGCCTTGTCTTCTGAGGACCTCATGCCAAAACCCTCCGCATGTCTGGTGGGTTTTTTTTACACTCAGTGTTCCCAACCAAGCCTGTGCATGAATGCATGAATACAAAGTTCATTTCACTGATGTAATGTTTGTTATATAGCTATAATGGCAAAACTCATGAACATCACCAAATAGTGCAAGAAGCCCCAGCTAGATTGGCCATTTCGAACGTGTTGTCTCTTTTTCTCCTGTGCACTTAGGCAATCTTACTTAATCAAAAATCTTTGAGTAATGCAGTGCGCCTTCCACCAGCGTGAGAACTGTGACAAATGCGACTTTTTTGTTTTCCTTAAACTAAAGTAAGCACTGCTGAATTCATATATATTATGCAAGTATAGTAATACCGTGCATGCACATGTATGTAGTCATTTTGTGTATATATTGTGTATGTTTGAATATTATGTAAGTGTATATAGCATGTGCATATATATTGTGAAGCTGTGACGGTAACGCCGTTTTATTAAGCCTTGAGGCTACAGATGATGGTTCGCACCCAAAGCACAGACTGAGCTCTAGATGACAACCCACAGCAGAGAATGATGACGAAACCGAGGTGATGATGATTATGTACAGATGAAGTAGAAGGGGCTAATGAATGCCCACAATATATATACCCCTTATTGAGTACTTTGTACTCAATAAGGTCTCTTGAAAAACTACTGTATGTAAGTGAATGTGTGTGCACTGTGACAGCTTGGTAAACACTGCTAGAAACAAATTGCCAACAAGGCAATAATATTCATCACGTGGACTTGCCTCTGTAAGGGCACTGCCAAAGGATAGTCTACATGTTCACTGCTTGGAGTGGCTTTGAGTTTCTGCCACCGTCGTCTTTTACCGGCCTTGCTGTCGCTATATCAAATATATAGCGACAGTTTCACACGGCTTACAACATGAGCTTTCAACAAAAACATCTATAAAAGAACGCGACTTTAATGCACGCCAGCTCCACACAACGCTTACCATAAAAGTGTGAAAAATCACCCCTGAGGTGCAAACGGCAGCGCCGGACAGCGAGTGCTACGGCACATTCTATGAAGTATTCTCAACCAATCCACATCTCTAGTCCAGCTTCGGGGACACTTCGCGATCGAGCAACGGTAATTATAGACGCTGTTTCATCGTTACGTATCCTAAAACTAATAAGTTCATTTCTGACAGATCGCTAATACCGCTCACGCTACGTTCAATTCCGACTGTCTCAGCTGAGTTTCTAATTTCTTCATGCAAATGAAGCTATTCGCTAAGTGTCCAATGCAAGAATACTACTTACGAGCACGGTGTTCGTGATGTAGAAATCACTCCTCCACACGAAACTTCGCTTGTCCCAGAGGCTCACGCCATGACGCCTCCGGATGTCGATGAGTGCACCATCCACGTAGCCGAGCACAACAGAGATGCGTCACAGTAGCGCGAACGCCGCCTTTGGCGCGATATTCGCGTTAGCCCGGCAGTCTCAGTTATAGTGCGTGCCGCTGCATGGATGGCGTCGCAGACGGACGACTGCGACATGCCAGTCTGATGGCTTCTTCACTGCCGAGAGCCCGCTTGAAGCTCCCGCTTGCGAAGTACCTCGGCAAGCACATCTCAAAATTCCACTGGCTCGCTAGCTCTCCCGATGAAGTGGTCGAGTTCGTAGCACATACAACGCAGCGTTTGTTTTGAGAAACGCAAGCGTCGCCGCAATACGTTCTGCCAAGTCTTAAAGAGCCATTCGCACCTTCAACTGCTCAAGCGACGCCAACGCAGCAAACGCAACAAGCGCAATTTTTCTAAACATGCTACGGCACAACCGTGGATTGGATCCCAACGCGCCACTCGGCAGCCGCAGCCGCCGTGTCAATGCACGCGAAGCCAGCGCGAGCCGCTTGTTCGCTCGAGCGAACACCTTCGGCGGCCGCTCTTGCCGTAGCAGACGGCCTGCTCGGTTTGAAAATGGTTGACAGGCGAAGTGACGTAAATTTGACTCCACGAACTTTTCGTCCACGTCCCCGAACCTGACGTCACCTGAGCGGCGCCAGCCAATGGCACCGAACAGCCATCTCCGATCGGCCGCCGCATTTCTCCACAATTGTCATGACACGCGCGTTGGCACTGTCCGTACTGAATCGGGCAGTCCCAGCGCACGCGACTTGTACAGGCGGATCAACGAAGGGTATAACCTCTGACCGCAGAAAGGCGTCTGGCACGTTGACTATTTGGCATTAAATTTTCGCAAAGTTATAGTTATGCTGATTTATTATGTTGTAAATATCTTTTTCAAATGATGCCGTGCGGAAAGAACTTTTATTTCACAATCACGAATACTTCAAAAGAAAGCCTTCATAAAGGCTTTGAGTTTGGTACCGTTACAGTGCACTAGGATATGGGTAGTGGGTTCAGGAGAGGGCATGCTCCACGCGCCGTTGTGAAGCGGAGTGTGTTGACGGGTCGCGTATGTATGCGGCGGCGCTGCGGTAGCGTGGGCTGTACGCTCGGCGGCTGCGCTCAGCAATATTCCCAGCACTCCCGCCTGCTGCAGTAGCAGCGACTCGCGTTTGCTTTCTTTGCTGTCTTGTTTGCGTCGCTGTGTCGTGCGCTGTTGCTCTCCGTTACCTCGAGTGCAGAATGAAGTAGCTCGCGTTTCCTTCGCCGTTCTGCAGCGACAGCAGAGTCGATGTGATGCTGTTGCGCAAAGCTCAGACTTCTTGTTTAGGATGCAACGAGAACCCCGAAGTGCTTAACCCCGATGCTTACACCCAGCATCGCTAAGTTTGGTGCTGCCAGAAGGCTTCACTTTCTTGTAAAAGGCCTTAATGTGTCACCGAAAGCACTATAAAGCAAAAAAAAAAAAAAAACAAACTTGCATGCGAAGTTGAGTGAGTGCTCTTCGGCATATGTTCTCTGAAAGAACACCACGGGGTGGTGTCTCAACAACCATGCACAAAGAATTTGAAAATATCTGACCGCTGGAGCGAAATAGTCTCACATGCCTTGTGGGCAGTGATGTGTACTTTCAACCAGCATTTTTTTATCAGTAAGTATCAATTACATATTTTTTACCTACTCAAAATTTTAAATATCGCTTCAATCCCTTATATTTCAGTTAGAAAGTTACAGCTCGCTTCAGATAAACCGGGAATGATTCCCTTCATGTTGAACTTTGTCACATTTGTTTTTTTTTTACCAGTAAAGACAAGCAGCCTTGAAGTATACGTGGAATGCGAAATAAATGCGCACTGCAAGCGATATTTGACATGATGCATCTCGAAACACGCTTACGCTTACCTCGCTGCCATTTAAGTCGTGACACTTTTTGAACCTCCTTGCATGGCGAAGACATGTACGCTGCGACGACAAACGCATGCAGCCGTGCATTTGCCAATCATCACTCGGACGCTGATGTTCATTCGTTAAGTACTCCGCAGCAGTGTCCTTTTTTTCAACGTAAAAAGTGGTCGAATACGCGCGCGATAGTGTTTCAGTGAATGTCTACCAAACCGGCTCAGTGTCGTCGAGTGCCGTGCGTGCTGCATATACACGCGCTTAAAAACGTTTCACCTCACGTAGAGGCAGCGCCGCGCGTGAAGATTACTTCGCGAAAAGAAATTGGCGCGTCTAACTCCGAACCTCCGTTACACGCAGAGACCGTCTGCCAAGGCGTCTACTGTTTTTTCTGCCCTATAAGTTGTTGTTTGGCAAATAATTTCCGACGTCATTTCCGCCACACTTTCCGCAATGCATTCGGATGCGGTAGGGCTTCTCCTTAGTTTTTCCCTCCTCCCTGTTCGCAAAGCACAAACGCAGAGCCCATATAGATAACACCACGGTGTACGAATGCATATGGGTCATTCCACACCAACTCTCGCCAGCTGGGGCGTTCCAACAAAAATGAACTTGTTTCGAAAAATGCAAAATTACACGGAAGTCAGCCTTGCTTCCACAGCGCTTTCCCGCAGTATATTGTGCAAGAAAAAATTTTTAAGTCCGTGAGGGTCGTTTGAATTTCGAAAAACCGCTGAAAACAAGGTGCGAGAATAACATTCCTTGAAGTCTACTAATGAGCCCATCGTCCTCAAATATGTATTTTTGTATTTCCAGAGCACTAAGCTTCAATTATAACTATATTTCGCAAATTGTGTTCATGTTCTTCACTGCTTAGGACATAGGTGAAAATGCTGAAATTGCAGCACTTTCGCGAATATTTTTCCTGAAACACGGTTTTGCAAGGAAACTTCAATATATTTTTTACAACCTTCCGTAAAAGGTACATTAGTCTAAATATTATTTTTCCCTCTGTGTGTCCGCAGGCTTTGAAATAAATGTCTCAACTTGACAAAAACGCTGTTTTCTCCTGTATTTAGGCGTCAATTGCACCGTAAGGTGGTCCAAGAAAAAATAAGCAGAAGATGGCATGTAGTTGAGAAACGTAAGCGCTTTTGAAAGAGTAAGTTTCGTCGAGGTAACTTTTGTATTCCTTGAGAAAATGATTTTTCGAGTTGAGTCCCACCACTGCCCTTTTATTGCTCCGTGGTTCGCCTTCTCCTTAGGGTGTTATGGCGGGAACTTCAAACCAGCTTACACTGCCGCGGAAAATAAAAGGTAGCGCGCCCGCCATTCGTGGTTTTTCTATCTTTTCGTTCCTACTTCAACTTCCGTTTCCTATACGCAAAACGATATGCAACACGGGGAGACCTTTAACCATACGCTTGGCTTAGAAACCGCCGTGTCCCCGTAATAAACAGCGGTACCTTTGGCGTGCTGCTGAGACAATAAAAAATAATAAAGAGAAAAGCGTATGTACGTCAGAAGCATAAGAATTTTCAATGCAGTAACATTCATGAACACCATTCGCGTTTTCATAGATAAAAGAGTGGCAGATCCCACGTGCAGTGGTAATCAAGGAACTGCGAAGCACGCATCAGGAGCGTAAAATGGATTTGTATTGTTGTCTCGCTATGCCGAGTTTGGTACATATGAAGTTAACGAAACGGCCGCAAGAGCACCAAGACTGTGACATGTAAACCATGCCGCTCATACACGCATGTTATGATTCTGACGTTATGACCCGTCATTTACGTTCGTCATGCGGTCGTGTGTGTGTCGTAGCAATTTTGGTATACATCCCATTAACGGAACGCGTGGCATGTAAATCATGCCGCTCATGATATGCATGTCACAGTTTTCATGTTATGACCTGTGATTTATGTTCGTCATGCAGTCATGTTGTGGCATACCGATTTTCGTATACATCCCGTTAACGAAACGACCAGGGGAGCACCAAGACCTTGACGTAAAGCATGACGCTCATGACATGCTGTCATGCTTTCATGTTATGACCTGTGATTTATGTTCGTCATGCAGTCATGTGGCACACCAATTTTCGTAAAGATCCCATTAGCGAAGTACATTCCGCAGAACAGTGTCCTTTTTGCACGTAAAAAGTGGGGTCGGAATACGCGCGCGATTAGTGTTCAGTGAATGTATACCAAACCGGCTCAGTGTCGTCGAGTGCCGTGCGTGCTGCATATACACGCGCTTAAAAACGTTTCACCTCACGTAGAGGCAGCGCCGCGCGTGAAGATTACTTCGCGAAAAGAAATTGGCGCGTCTAACTCCGAACCTCCGTTACACGCAGAGACCGTCTGCCAAGGCGTCTACTGTTTTGTCTGCCCTATAAGTTGTTGTTTGGCAAATAATTTCCGACGTCATTTCCGCCACACTTTCCGCAATGCATTCGGATGCGGTAGGGCCTCTCCTTAGTTTTTCCCTCCTCCCTGTTCGCAAAGCACAAACGCAGAGCCCATATAGATAACACCACGGTGTACGAATGCATATGGGTCATTCCACACCAACTCTCGCCAGCTGGGGCGTTCCAACAAAAATGAACTTGTTTCGAAAAATTGCAGAAAATTACACGGAAGTCAGCCTTGCTTCCACAGCGCTTTCCCGCAGTATATTGTGCAAGAAAAAATTTTTAAGTCCGTGAGGGTCGTTTGAATTTCGAAAAACCGCTGAAAACAAGGTGCGAGAATAACATTCCTTGAAGTCTACTAATGAGCCCATCGTCCTCAAATATGTATTTTTGTATTTCCAGAGCACTAAGCTTCAATTATAACTATATTTCGCAAATTGTGTTCATGTTCTTCACTGCTTAGGACATAGGTGAAAATGCTGAAATTGCAGCACTTTTGCGAATTTTTTTCCCTGAAACACGGTTTTGCAAGGAAACTTCAATATATTTTTTACAACCTTCCGTAAAAGGTACATTAGTCTAAATATTATTTTTCCCTCTGTGTTGTCCGCAGGCTTTGAAATAAATGTCTCAACTTGACAAAAACGCTGTTTTGTCCTGTATTTAGGCGTCAATTGCACCGTAAGGTGGTCCAAGAAAAAATAAGCAGAAGATGGCATGTAGTTGAGAAACGTAAGCGCTTTTGAAAGAGTAAGTTTCGTCGAGGTAACTTTTGTATTCCTTGAGAAAATGATTTTTCGAGTTGAGTCCCACCACTGCCCTTTTATTGCTCCGTGGTTCGCCTTCTCCTTAGGGTGTTATGGCGGGAACTTCAAACCAGCTTACACTGCCGCGGAAAATAAAAGGTAGCGCGCCCGCCATTCGTGGTTTTCTATCTTTTCGTTCCTACTTCAACTTCCGTTTCCTATACGCAAAACGATATGCAACACGGGGAGACCTTTAACCATACGCTTGGCTTAGAAACCGCCGTGTCCCCGTAATAAACAGCGGTACCTTTGGCGTGCTGCTGAGACAATCAAAAATAATAAAGAGAAAAGCGTATGTACGTCAGAAGCATAAGAACTTTCAATGCAGTAACATTCATGAACACCATTCGCGTTTTCATAGATAAAAGAGTGGCAGATCCCACGTGCAGTGGTAATCAAGGAACTGCGAAGCACGCATCAGGAGCGTAAAATGGATTTGCATTGTTGTCTCGCTATGCCGAGTTTGGTACATATGAAGTTAACGAAACGGCCGCAAGAGCACCAAGACTGTGACATGTAAACCATGCCGCTCATACACGCATGTTATGATTCTGACGTTATGACCCGTCATTTACGTTCGTCATGCGGTCGTGTTGTGTCGTAGCAATTTTGGTATACATCCCATTAACGGAACGCGTGGCATGTAAATCATGCCGCTCATGATATGCATGTCACAGTTTTCATGTTATGACCTATCATCATTTATGATCGTCATGCAGTCATGTTGTGGCATACCGATTTTCGTATACATCCCGTTAACGAAACGACCAGGGGAGCACCAAGACCTTGACACGTAAAGCATGACGCTCATGACATGCTTGTCATGCTTTTCATGTTATGACCTGTGATTTATGTTCGTCATGCAGTCATGTGGCACACCAATTTTCGTAAAGATCCCATTAGCGAAACGGCCAGGAGAGCACAAAATCGTAGGCGGCTAGATAGATAGATAGATAGATAGATAGATAGATAGATAGATAGATAGATAGATAGATAGATAGATAGATAGATAGATAGATAGATAGATAGATCGCTCAAAGTCGCCGAAGTTCGCTAAGAAATGCTTCGCATTTAAAAGATTTTCGAACTTCTTTTTTGCTCTGCGGTTAACTTTTCCTAGCACTTGCTGGCATGGAACACAAAAAAATTTACCTTACCGCGTAAAATAAAATGGAGCGTGTTCGCAACTTCTGGTCTTCGAATCGTTTCTACTTTAACATTCGTTTCTTATCTAAAAAGCGATAACAAAGGAAGACATTTAACCCCACTGTTGGCACAGGAGCCGCGATGCCCCTAAAAAACAGCGGCACTTTTTTTCGTGCTGCTGTGACAATCAGTTCGCTGAACGGGAAACGAGGAAGTGGGGCATCAGCGCAATCGCTAATATTGGATCTATTCCACTGAAAAACAAGTCTTTGCCTTGATGGAAAGCGCATCACGCGACGACACGCCCCGGATTCATGCTACCTGTGCGTCGTTCACGGCCCTCACGGACTGAAACCGCTAAGCTTTTCTTCACATCAAGATTTTGGCGGTTGCATGCTGACTCACCAAGCTCGAATACACTATTTCAGTGTGGTAACATGCATTGTTTCTATACTGCGATGTCTTACGCCTTCTCAATAACAGTTCACCACTGATACCTGTATAGAACAAAAAAGAACAATTTTTAAGGAAACGACGGCTGACCGTGGTGAACCATCGTTTCCTTCAGTCGTCTTTTTTTCCTTTACTTTGGACGGCGGCTGTTCATCTACCCTTGCTTTTCTGCATAATAGCTGACCATGTGCCACTCGTAGTGACGCGCGCGAAACGGTGAAAATGATTTCAGGCCCATTGTGCCACTATACGCGTAGGAGGTCGCATAATAATATATTAATACTTACAGAAGCGCGGAAGTGCGCACTGTCGACTTAACTAAGTGTACCTTCATGATTTAAAGCTTTGCGAATCCTTCGTTGTCATAACTCTGGTTCTGCGTCACACAAACGATAATCCGTACCACACGGGTTTACATTTCCTGCCAAGATTCTCCTAGGAGAGGCCAAACGACACAGCGAAAAAAAGGGGGGTGGGGGGGCAATGGCGAGAATCCAGTTCGAAAATCTTTTTATCAATGAAAACGCGAATGGCGTTGATGAATGTTACTGCATTGAAAGTTCTTATGCTTCTGACGTACATACGCTTTTCTCTTTATTATTTTTGATTGTCTCAGCAGCACGCCAAAGGTACCGCTGTTTATTACGGGGACACGGCGGTTTCTAAGCCAAGCGTATGGTTAAAGGTCTCCCCGTGTTGCATATCGTTTTGTGTATAGGAAACGGAAGTTGAAGTAGGAACGAAAATATAGAAAAACCACGAATGGCGGGCGCGCTACCTTTTATTTTCCGCGGCAGTGTAAGCTGGTTTGAATTTCCCGCCATAACACCCTAAGGAGAACGCGAACCACGGAGCAATAAAAGGGCAGTGGTGGGACTCATTTCCTCAAGGAATACAAAAGTTACCTCGACGAAACTTGCTCTTTCAAAAGCGCTTACGTTTCTCAACTACATGCCATCTTCTGCTTATTTTTTCTTGGACCACCTTACGGTGCAATTGACGCCTAAATACAGGAGAAAACAGCGTTTTTGTCAAGTTGAGACATTTATTTCAAAGCCTGCGCACAACACAGAGGGAAAAATTAATTTTTGGACTAATGTACCTTTTACGGAAGGTTGTAAAAAATATTTTGATGTTTCCTTGCAAAACCTTTTTTCAGGAAAAAAATTCGCAAAGGTGCTGCAATTTCAGCATTTTCACTTCTGTCCTAAGCAGTGAAGAACATGAACACAAATTGTGAAATATAGTTATAATTGAAGCTTAGTGCTCTGGAAATACAAAAATACATATTTGAGAACGATGGGCTCATTAGTAGACTTCAAGGAATGTATTTCTCGGACCTTGTTTTCAGCCGTTTTTCGAAATTCAAACGACCCTCACGGACATAAAAAATTTTTTTTGCTCAATATATTGCGGGAAAGCGTTGTGGAAGCAAGGCTGACTTCCGTATAATTTTCTGCAATTTTTCGAAAGAAGTTCATTTTTGTTGGAGCGCCCCAGCTGGGGAGAGTTGGTGTGGAATGACCCATATGCATTCGTACACCGTGGTGTTATCTATATGGGCTCTGCGTTTGTGCTTTGCGAACAGGGAGGAGGGAAAAACTAAGGAGAGGCCCTACCGCATCCGAATGCATTGCGGAAAGTGTGGCGGAAATGACGTCGGAAATTATTTGCCAAACAACAACTTATAGGGCAGACAAAACAGTAGACGCCTTGGCAGACGGTCTCTGCGTGTAACGGAGGTTCGGAGTTAGACGCGCCAATTTCTTTTCGCGAAGTAATCTTCACGCGCGGTGCTGCCTCTGCGTGAGGTGAAACGTTTTTAAGCGCGTGTATATGCAGCACGCACGGCACTCGACGACACTGAACCGGTTTGGTATACATTCGCTGAAACACTATCGCGCGCGTATTCGACCACTTTTTGCGGTGAAAAGAGGACACTGCTGCGGAGTACTTAACGAATGAACATTCGCGTATTCGTGATTATAATGTGCTCACAATACCTAACATGCGGCGCGCACGCACCTCACAGAACGCAGGTACACAGTGCCTTCCGATGGAATAGTATGGTTGGCACAATCTCCAAAAGCGCGATACTCTCTGTGCACGCTTTTGTGCTGCATGAGAAACGCCACAAACAGAACTTGACGTACGTACGTTCATGCCTGGCGAACAAAGTGCAAAGATGCAGAGCTTCGCGTGCATATGCATCGTTGATGCCTCAGGAATGAAGTGTAAACATGCGCATGAGAAGAGACAACGGCTCAATTCTCGGAGCGCGACTTGCATCCGTGCGACCATCCACGCAACGGCTGGGCATTTCCTAGCTTTACGCGCTTGCGAGGCCAAATACTACGCAAGTTTTGCGGCTTTCATTTACGCAAGTTCGCGCGTCAACGATTAAAAACAACGGGCCGGAAACGCAAGGCAACCTCCGAGATACGGGAGCGCGTGAGTAGTCTTGAAGGTCATGTATAAAAACAGCCTGTTTAGCTGCTTTGTTGATAGGCGGCGCTACTAGAGTGTACTAGATCCAGAAAGGTTGAGTGCCGCGATCCCCCACCGGCGCCCATGCTTTCAAGCGACGCTCCAAACACGGAAAATTTATGTGGGGGCGCTGCGGTCGAGGTGGTTTGGGACGCGCCGAGTCGTGCGCTGTCAAAAGTGGTAACGACTGCGTGGAACGCCTCGCCGCTCGTTGGTTTTGGCTTCTTTTTGATGCTCACTGTGCCCTGTCCACGACCTCCCCTGGCCCTCTCAGTATAATATGCCGAAGTACCGCCATCGGCACTGCTATGCACCAGACTGTCGCACCGGCTATTCAGGTGTTAAATTCAAGCGAAAACTGTCTCTCTTCAGCGTCCCGAAGGACAAGCACTCAATGCTTTACCTTTCGAAGGAGGATATAAACGTTGACTGTTTCGTAAGGAAATGTGTTAATATATTTAATAAATTATGGCGTGTCTGCGACTGGGCGTTTTAAGATTGCGCGCATACATTATATGAGGCACCAGATTGCAATTTCAGTGGTTGAAGCAGAAATGATTAGGCAAGTGATTAGTGGCGCAAAGGAAATGCAGTCGTCTTGTAAATTTCAGTGCGTTCTTTTACCTTGGAGGCTGAGTGAACTGAGCGCACGCTGTTCTAGCGCTGCCGAGCGGCGCGTTGGGATCCAATCCACGGTTGTGCCGTAGCACGTTTAGAAAAGTGGCTAGGGTGGCGCCTGTTGCGTTCGCTGCGTGCGCGTCGCTTGAGCAGTTGAAGGTGCGAATGGCTTTTTAAGACTTGGCAGAACGTATTTCGGCGAGCTTGCGTTTCTCAAAACAAACGCTGCGTTGTTTGTGCTACGAACTCGACCACTTCATCGGGAGCTAGCGAGCCAGTGGAATTTTGAGATGTGCTCGCCGAGGTACTTCGCAAGCGGGAGCTTCGAGCGGGCTCTCGGCAGTGAAGAAGCCATCAGACTGGCATGTCACAGTCGTCCGTCTGCGACGCCATCCATGCAGCGGCGCGCACCATAACTGAGACTGTCGGGCAAACGCTAACGCGAATATCGCGCCAAAGGCGGCGTTCGCGCTACTGTGACGCCTCTCTGTTGTGCTCGGCTACGTGGATGGTGCACTCATCGACATCCGGAGGCGTCATGGCGTGAGCCTCTGGGACAGGCGAAGTTTCGTGTGGAGGAGTGATTTCTACATCACGAACACCGTGCTCGTAAGTAGTGTTCTTGCATTCGACCTTAGCGAATAGCTTCATTTGCATGAAGAAATTAGAAACTCAGCTGAGACAGTCGGAATTGAACGTAGCGTGAGCGGTATTAGCGATCTGTCAGAAATGGAACTTATTAGTTTTAGGATACGTAACGATGAAACAGCGTCTATAACTACCGTTGCTCGATCGCGAAGTGTCCCCGAAGCTGGACTAGAGATGTGGATTGGTTGAGAATACTTCATAGAATATGCCGTAGCGCTCACTGTCCGGCGCTGCCGTTTGCACCTCAGGGGTGATTTTTCACACTTTTTATGGTAAGCGTTGTGTGGAGCTGGCGTGCATTAAAGTCGCGTTCTTTTATAGATGTTTTTGTTGAAACCTCATGTTGTAAGCCGTGTGAAACTGTCGCTATATATTTGATATAGCGACAGCAAGGCCGGTAAAAGACGACGGTGGCAGAAACTCAAAGCCACTCCAAGCAGTGAACATGTAGACTATCCTTTGGCAGTGCCCTTACAGAGGCAAGTCCACGTGATGATACTATTGCCTTGTTGGCAATTTGTTCCTAGCAGTGTTTACCAAGCTGTCACAGTGCACACACATTCACTTACATACAGTAGTTTTTCAAGAGACCTTATTGAGTACAAAGTACTCAATAAGGGGTATATATATTGTGGGCATTCATTAGCCTCTTCTACTTCATCTGTACATAATCATCATCACCTCGGTTTCGTCATCATTCTCTGCTGTGGGTTGTCATCTAGAGTTCAATCTGTGCTTTGGGTGCGAACCCAAAGCACAGATCTGTAGCCTCAAGGCTTAATAAAACGGCGTTACCGTCACAGCTTCACAGTATATATGCACATGCTATATACACTTACATAATATTCAAACATACACAATATATACACAAAATGACTACATACATGTGCATGCACATTCACGGTATTACTATACTTGCATAATATATATGAATGCAGCAGTGCTTACTTTAGTTTAAGGAAAACAAAGAAGTCGCATTTGTCACAGTTCTCACGCTGGTGAAGGCGCACTGTATTACTCAAAGATTTGTTATTAAGGAAGATTGCCTAAGTGCACAGGAGAAAAAGAGACAACACGTTCGAAATGGCCAATCTAGCTGGGGCTTCTTGCACTATTTGGTGATGTTCATGAGTTTTGCCATTATACTATATAACAAACATTACATCAGTGAAATGAACTTTGTATTCATGCATTCATGCACAGGCTTGGTTGGGAACACTGAGTATAAAAAAAAACCCACCAGACATGCGGAGGGTTTTGGCATGAGCTCCTCAGAAGACAAGGCAAGATGGAGGGGAGTTGGAGGAGGCCTACAGACTAATGAGAGATTAAAACAAACAAATGATGAGTGCCAATAAAGGCAGAATAACATAGAAATAAGTCATCACCATATATTGCTGGCTTTGCTCTCTCTCCATTGTGAGGCCTTACGTGCAAGCAGTTGTGGTATTCTCATACAATAAATCCAGTTATATGAAACAGGAGTATATTTATACATTGTGTATATGTAATGGTTATAACCTCTGTGGAAAAGTTAAATGAAGTCATTAGGAAAGTCCATTTGTTTACAACTGTTCGAGATGCAGAAACTTCTGTTTTTAGACTTACCTTTGTAAATAGATCATTGCCGCCTTTTGTATTTATATTTCGTATTTTCTCATTGTTGTTTGTTAATTATTGTATTTTTTTTCTTCTTCTATCTTTTGTTCTTACTTCTGATGCCCACCCCTCATGTAATGTCCCTCGGGGCCCTTGAGGTACCAATAAATAAATAAATAAATAAATAAACTTGACAGTCTTCCTGTTTCACCCAGACACTACACAAGCAGTGTTGCTTTGAGATACTTAATGAAATAAAGAAAATATCAGGTGCAGTAAAAGTACCATTTACACGCTAACCCCAAAACACTTAAACTACAAAAGGTATGCTGCAGTACATGTGACATACAGAAAAAGTACATCTAATTAAACAAAATATTGTTGTGCAGATGTCCATCACTGCAAGAGCACACAAAATGTCTCCAGTCTGCACGTGCTCCCGCATCGCCTCGCCAGAAGAGCAGTGCGTTTTTAATTTTCCTTCCACAACGTGGCCCTTGTTGGCAAGCAGCCGAAAGGCCCCAGCCTTTTAGATGCTGACGTCCCGAGCTCCAAATTGGCTGAAAGCAAGAAATGTGCTGCAGATTTTTTTTGCTGGCCGCCACTCAGAACAGTATCAGTGCCCCCAACACTTTCCTCTCCATGAAGATCTGCAAGCTTAGTGGCATAAGTGAATGGTGCTGATATAAGTGAAGAATAATACACTTCATTCGACAGACCAACGTGGTAGTGGAATCTGCTTCATGTGGTTTCCTCAAACCGATATCCCACATAGAACCACTTCTTCATAGGAACATCTAAATGACCCTCGCCAGGGCCGTTTATCAATTTGCCTGTCTGGTGTGCCATTCAAAACCATTCGCCTTCTCTAAGCTTGATGGTGCAGTGTGACAAACAGTTACTTTTGTACACAGCTTGTTTGTTTTCTGTAAGATTTCTTCAATGGTTAGCTCTCAGTTCAAGGCGATTTTGAAAGAAACGTGGCGTAGCAAACACTTCAGTGTTCACACAAACCCCATCTTTCTTCTGCTAAGGCTTATTTTCTAGCTAGACAGCAGAACAGCTCTGCATGCAATTTATTACTTACAGAAACAATATTCCTGGCTACGACCATTTGTTACATATCTCTACTGAGCAGGTTTTTGTGTCATCATGTGCTGAAATGGAATGCGTCCACACTCGTGCATTTGTACGAGTGTGGACGCATTTAAAAATCGAAGAACCCTGGCAACCAGTGTCGTAACAGGCAACTGCAGAGCCTCTAACGATAGTGGCAGATACCATGCCGAGATCATGGTGCGAGCGGAGAATCTGGATGCCAGTGCGCTGTCACATTTTGATTTCGCCGGCCGAGAGGGCAAGGGTAACTGTTATCACCTATGCCTACGCTTCCACCCTCTTCACACACTAAACAGCGCACACAACAGATGCGTCACTTTAGGGAGGAGGTTTGCGCGGACCCTCACCCTCTTGCATGCGTAATCATGCGAAAGACAAGTAATTTTGGAGCCGGATATCTCGGAGCACAGGCGTGCTAGAAAAAATCTTCCAACTGAAACTGTGTACAAACACCACTGCCTGCATTTTTTCAATATAAACATGCCAACTTACCGCAGCCAGTAAAAAGTTAATTATTAAATTTTAGTTAATTGGGCTGCTGACAGCGATAATTATCACCTAACTTTCTGTCCCCCTGGCCGCTCAACTTATTTGCACAAGTGGTTCTCACGTGCCTTCGAGCGCCTAATTTTAAAAAAATCATAAAGCTTAACTTTGAACACCCGGTATATATATATATATATATATATATATATATATATATATATATATATATATATATATATATATATATATATATATATATATATATATATATATTATATATATATATAAAGGTTGAACAATGGAGTCTTAATTACTGTACACTGGAGGCTCTGTGAGGCAATACAACAGAAGGTACTACGTATATGTGTGCATACACTCATACATAGTACCTTTGAATACCAATGGAACACATATGGTACTGAAAGGCACGTCTCATGCCGGATGCAGACAATATACACGTTTCAGCAACTCGATTTGCAGCTAAACCAGGCATGGCAAAACCATGGTTCAACCTTATTGAGTTAATTTCAGACATTGTGCTTATACATAAATAACACTGCTGCTCTGATACACATTCCTCTCACTTATAAAGAAATCAGCTTTTCACACCTTCTGTAAAGAAATATACATTTGTGAGGGATAAATGACAGAACATGTACCACAAGACAGTTTTTGTCTCAAGTGAACACAAACGTAGGAATTTATTATAAAGATTTACACGTTTTCTGCCATTTAAGTGATATTGCAAAGGCACACTGAATGTCATCTTGACATGCCGTTATTTCTAAGGCCAATATAATACAATGTATCAAATAACAGCAAAAATACAGCGCCATTACAAACGACTCACTTAGGTGGTGGAAACCTAAGGCCGTGACGATTTCACAACAGTGTTCAAAAACTTCATCACAACAGCCCTTGGTTTCGTCTTCTGCAGGCCTACAAAAAACGTTCAAACACTACGAGTGTTGAATGCTGTGCGAGCATACTGTAGATTGAATAGCCAATATGCACACATTATTGCTGTCAGTCCCTCCTCTGCGTTCATGACCCTGAAGCATTGGCACTGGTCCACCATTAGCCACAAGAAGTCCGCATGCTCCGGGACGTCCCGACTGAACCACGCATGGTGTTGCTGGCATGTCATCCTGTATTGACAAAGTGAAAACGGTATTTTATGCATAAGAATTCACTGTGTAGTTTTGCTCAAATCCTGTACAGGACAAAAAGTTGCTCTCGTGAACATCACAAGGCACAACTTGTCTTAAATGTAACAGATACGCCATCTACTATTAGCCACTGAGTTCTGGGGGAACAAACGGAACAGTTGTGTGCAGCATGAGTTTCATTTAAGTGGGGAATTTAAACTACGTAGGTTATCCCACAAAATCAGGGGAGCAAATGTATTCTTATGAGTTTTCTAGGAAGTCACGATGTTAACAAACGAAATGTTAAATACTGCATGTACCTTCTGCAATTTCATGAGTGCTACAGAAGTGATGTGATTGAATGAAGCCCGTCGCCACTATTGAGAATATGCCCTCACTTTTGTATCCATTTCACACACACAACAAAGCTGACATTCGCTGCCCTTTAGTTGGTGCCCAGCATTTGGCACATTGACTGGCTTGAAAATGCAAGACGGGCTCATTAAAACAATTGCTACAAAATGTTTCTTTATTCTGCATCAGCTGACATAAATAAACCCTGAGACAAATAACAATAAACATTTGTTCATGTTGAGGTAAATACTTCAGCAGGTGGGTGCTTCATCACACAAAAAAAAGGAAAAAAAAACTGTAGGAAGTGAAGGTGTGATTGATACATGCCCAACCGCATTCTGTGTGCGCTATTTTATTGTCCTTCTTTTATCACACACCTTTTGTTGAAATTGAAAGAAGCCGCTATGCAGTTTGCTTCAATTTTTGCTTGATAACATGCAATGAAATTAAGCAATGAATGTTCCGGATACTCACATTCTCTTGCACAAATAAAATTGGATATGCCATTCGTTCCTTCACGTTCATCGAAACAATACTCAGTGCTGCGAGTGCAAGGATGTCTCTAAAAAAATCAGCAATCGTACACGATTATTACTTTTGGGAGTAATGATTTATTTAGAGCTTTCATAACAGAGCCAATGAATCATTTTTATAATATCTTTAACTACTTGCTTTAAAAATAAAGAAAGGAAGGACAAGGTGGAACCTTGCTATGAGAAACTCGTAAACAAGGGTTGTGTGCTGGAGGCGCTTTTCTACGAGTAGACTTGTCTTTTTTAAGGCTGCAAATGATTTCCCTAGCGCTTGCCTGTATATGCTTGTTACCCTTTCCTGCAAACCAAACAAAGAAGGAGGAAGAGGAGCTGGGTGTGAGGGACAGTGAGAGGTAGCCCTGACGAATTGGGTGAGTAAAAGGGAGAGGTATTCCATGAAAAGAGAAAAAAGAGAAGAAGCAGGGGCGGGGGTAGGGTGTTCAGGTTTCGCTGTTTTATGGCTGTCAGCAGTAGTAGGTTAGAAATTCCCAGAAGGAAGACTTCACACTCACAGGTTCCCCTTGTTTGTGTACCACATAACATGGATTCAAGAGCCCCTTTTGAAAAGTTTATACCCGCTGGTTGTAGTGTATTAAACTTGTGAATAAGATATGACTGGATATTTTGTCTCTTGGGTACCAGAAGTTTGAATGAAGGATGTAAAATTTTAGGTTGTCGAGGTTGTGTCCTGCTGTATACATTAAAATTGTGTGACACAGTGAAGAAAATAACGAAAGCAGTGGCGCAGCATTTTAATGCAGCCGGTCACAACGTTGACGACCTCAAACTTTACATCCTTCAGTCAAACTTTCAGTCTCTATGAGACAGAAAATGTACAGAGTCATGCCTCACTCAAGTTTTATACCCTCCAGCCAGCAAGTATGAACGTTTGAAAGAGGGCTCTTGAATCCATGCGATATGGTACACAGACAATGGAAACCGATGAGTGCAACTCTTCATTCTGAAAATAACACAGTGAAGTGCGAATCCCCCACTCCTCACCTCTTTCTTTTCTTTTTTCGCTAAATGTTTCTTCATTTTCACTAACCCAATTCATCACAGCTAACTTTCATTTCCCCCACCCCTGCGTTCCAAGTTGCCCTCTCCTTCAAATTGTTTGGATTGGAGGAAATGGCACGAAGCCTATGCATACAAGCGCTAAGGAAATCAGTTGCAGCCTTGAAAAAGACAAGTCCACTTGTTGAAACGTCGGCTCCAGCACACACATCCCCTGTTTATGAATTTCTCATTGGTACTTGCTTTCAAGAAGCTTGTTCAGTGTTCATGCAACAAAGTATTGGCTGAATAGGGTAATCTGTTGACTTTAACCATGCAAGCTTGCATACAACACAAATGTGATAGCCAACTTTAACAGAACATGCAAATAAAAATTTCATCAAGTGAATGACAATAGGAATGAAGCTGTTTCACTCATACATTTGAACATGTCTATACAGGCTGTGATTGTTTCTACACAGGAGGGCCGTGAGTCCACTGCTTAAATATTTTTGTTTCAAAAAAATTCTTCAGCGCCCTAAGAGAGGGCACTACATAATGGGAGGGGTCAATGACGCAAGTGTAATGAAGTGTAGTAAAAGGGTGAGTTGGGCCAGGCGGTTTGAGTTCATGCTTTAAACTGCACGAAAAACTAAAACACACAAGAGCACTGAACAAAACGAGTGCTCATGTTGTTCAGTTCCCTTCTGTGGGTTTTTGTCATTGTATTGTTTTAACACAAAACGTGTAACGGTGGCAGTCTGAGCATGTTGATTCATTTATAAGAAAGGTAGCACTTAAAGGAAAACACAGATGAAAAAAGGTACACTAAACGGCGCTCTAAACTGCGAACTTTGGACCCATTGAAAGGCCTTTGCTGACAGGTTCTGATTGGTTGGCATACTGGTAGATATGGACACAATTCCATTGTGCCAGCCTCTTAGGAGGGAGCCACCCTAGCTCCTGTATCCACAAGAGCTACGATGTCTGGCTGACGAGATAAGGGTACCATCATTGTACCCATGTGTGTGCACGTGTGCGTGAATCTTCCGTGTTTTCCTTGACCTCCTACTTTTCTTAAAATCTGTCATTACAACAATAAATGGTAAATAAACAAAGTAAACATAATATACTCGCAAACCCTGAATTAAAAGATCATGAAAGGTACATAATCAGAAATAAAGAATATGTAGCTAAATGAAAATGTTTCACACTCAGTGCATGTATATAATATTCTAAGACTGAAAATGAGCTATTGTGCTGCACTAACATTCTCAGGTACTCACGTCTTGCTCTCAGCCTTGCGGGATTCATTGCCATGCCCTTTGCAACATTGCATCGCATGTTCATCACAGGACAATTTTTTCATTGCTGCCATTTTTGTCAATGCATCGATGGCTTGCGAAAACACTTGAGTGGGGTTATCTTTGTCAGAGTCTCGAAGTCATTGCAGAACTGCATAGTACAAATGGCCAGCAACATTGAGAAACAATGTAAGAAGTCTCGCAATGAGCAACCCCATCTACAGTGTTGTACATATCTTTTACAGTAGTTTCTGGGGGCACCCAAATATTCCATCTTCCAAATACAAATAGAACATTATGCACCCAATATTTTTATTTCACTGTGAAGTATAACAATCACATAACTACATATGTTGTACGGTAACTACTGCAATGCAGTTAAGCCAAACAAATAACCCCATGCCTTCCTTGGCTTCATCATCTGTTTTTATTAAAGTGGTGTCTTACAAAGAAAAAACCAGCCGTTAAAATTTCTTTTCATTCACTGCGAGGGTCTTGTTCTGGCAGATTTGAATCCTTAAGGCACTATGTGAGGGATTAGTGGTCAGCTGCCAGCTCATAAAAAGATGATGTGCAAAGTGGCGTTAGCAGGCAAAAAATGAAAAAGAGTGTACGATGCTCGTTGTCATGGCTACAAGCAGCAGTGACTAACACAGCCAGGTTTAAATGCACATATACACCTGATAAAGCATACGGGGGAATGACGGCCAGCGTAGCTCAAATGGTAGTGCATTGGACACATTATTTGAAGGTTGATGTTGGGTCCCGGCTGGTGGCAAGTCGTTTTCTCAGACACATTAACTTCTCCACATTTATACGATAATTAAAGCAGTGAAAATAACATGCCCTATAACTTCCTGGATTCTATTATCAGTTGGTTTTCATAACACTGTGTCGAACTATGAACTATTAGTCTTTTTGTACATTCCAAGCTATTCAAACACTTCACCAATAACTGGCTGCTGCATAGGCAGTGTTGTCTACTACGTAGTAATCCGCGAACGAGTTTTAGAAGCAATGTATATAGAAAATATGTCAAATTAGTGCTTTTAGCCTACAGCAGGTGGCCTGTATTGCACACAAAATGAGTCACGATAGCAAGTGGAGCCCTGGATGATGTCTCCACTCCCCATTTAACACTTTAGGCACTCTAGTTATGCTGCGGTGTTGTTTTTGCCGTATCCAGTCATGTTTTCTTGCAATATGGTCTTCTATGTCCATAAGGCACACAAGTCCTTCAATGAAGCCGCGCAAGCTTACCTAACAAATCGTTTAAATCCTTCGCAATAAAAAGGTTCTTTTCATGTGATGGAAAAATATTCATCGATATTTTAAAGCTGCTTATTTTTCCTGTAATACAGAGCATTACCATAGGAAAGTGCTGGCTTCATTTCACTGTGTACTTTGGAATATAAAAAAACACCTTCCTGTGTGCTTCAGGTCACCCTTACTGTCGTGTTATGTGCCTGACAGCAACAGCACACATGAAAAGCACATTGCTACTTGGTGTTCAAAGCACTCTGTCATTTGTAATTAGTCTATACATAAGCCGTGTTTGTACCAGTACGTTATAAACAAGCTCTCATGTCAGTAACTAATATGGCAAACTTTGTAACAATCGAAGATAATAATTGTTTTACTATAATGCCTCAATATGAGCATATTAAAGACTGAGTATTAATATTTGTCGGTATTATCAAGCCCATTAAACAAATGAAAAAGTCTGAGCAAACTTACTCGCTGAAAGTCCATTATGTAGGGGTACTTCTTTCTTACATCACGTACTGTTTTTTCAGGAACATCAGATAGCCTTTTTGCCCCTGCCAAAGCCATCAATTTTTGCACAAGTTCCTCATTTGGCAATGGTTTGTTTTTTAGCTTCCAAAACAAGCCGGTCTTCGTATTTAGTTATGCTGTCGTCATCTCCTGTTAGATCTGATATGCTCACACTCTGAAATTGAAATCAATTTGCAAGCTATTGATGAGATTTTTATGCAGTTCTTACAAATAATAATTGATGGGGTTTAACGTAGCATTTACAAATGCATGTGACTTTCCATGAGCAGGGTAATACACTGTTCTCACCATCTTAAGTGTCTTGTTCCTTTCGAGCTCATCGGTCTCTTCTGCTTTTCTTGCGGCCCCCAAATTTCTTGCGACTGTCCAGCACATCAGCATGATCAACCAGCTTCCTCCTTAGGTTTTTATATTTGTTGCAGATGGCTACTTTCCAGAAGTCCTATAAGTCAGAAAATGAAGATGCTGAAGATATTCATGTACAATATATAACCGTGCATTCATAATAAGCCTTCTATGTTTATTCTTTTTTAAAATAATTGCACAAACTTATCTTCAAGCACTAAAAGCCCATTGAGATCAGTAAATTTAGAACTGTTTATTAAAGCATGGTGTTCAAATGCAGACATGGTAAATTAGTCCAAAATATTTACTACTTACAAAACACCTAGCAACACTGCTGCTTTACCAAAAGATACCTTGCATAGATAAGACTTAGCTGCAATCGGCTCAGTGCAGTTTTGTAGCATGCTCACTGATCCACTCGCCTGTGCATTCATGTAGGTATAGAACATTTTAGCCTTATAATTGTTCATGTAGCCGTACAAGACTTGGTGCTACACAATATTTTCTCGCTGATTTGCAATATCATAGTGTTGGGCCACTACA
>JABSTT010002422.1:0-44830 GCA_013339685.2 Hyalomma asiaticum
CAAGACTATAGTCTTACCTTTTTGGCATTTTGGGCAAGAATTTGGAGAGGACCGTATTTTTATTGCAGGAAGGCGCCGCAATACAGTAGATAATGCTCTACGATGCGGGGGAAAACGGCATTTTGTGCGACTTCTGATCGATTAGTCAAATTTGCACAAATCCCGAGACTATAGTCTTACCTTTTTTGGCATTTTGGGCAAGGATTTTGACGAGACCGTATTTTTATTCAGGAAGGCCGCGCAATAAGTCGCGGCAATGCTCTACGATGCCGGGGGAAGAAAAGGCATTTTGTGCGACTTCTGCTCGAGTCAAAATTTCGACCCAAATCCGAGACCCTATAGTCTTAACTTTTTTGGGCAATTGCGGCAAGATTGAGAGGACCGATTTTTATTCAGAGGGCCTAAGTTAGAGCCATTGCTACTCGATGCGGGGAGAAACGAATTTTGTGCGCGTTCTGATCGAGAATCTTCACAAAAAACCCCAGACTATATAGTCTCTTTTTGCCTTTTTGGGCACAGATTTTGAGAGACCGTATTTGTTATCCCGTCGCCTTCGCTGTGAGGTCAGGTGACCATGAGTCGTCTTGGACGTCCACCTCTTTCGATGTCCGCTTCGTCCTTGTAGTAGGGCGGAGGCACACCCCAGCACGAAGAATGGGCTCTCATCTCCCTCACAACCTGATCGATAATTAAGGGGTCAGTGAAAACCGGAAAAAAGCATCATGGGCGCCGACGCTGCACCCAAACCGGGTTCCCCTTTACCCGAGTCTCTTTATTAGTGGCCGCGTCATTCCGTCATTCAACCAAACGTGAATCTTGTACGTGGCGCAAGAACAAAAATGTGGAGGTGTGGTGTTATCGATCCAGTACCTCTCGCATGCTAAGCGAGCGCTCTACCATCTGAGCTACACCCCGACGAAGAACGGGCTCATATCCTCACAACCTGATCGATAATTATAGTGTCAGTGAAAACGGAAAAAAGCATAGGGCCGACGACGCCGGCACCAAACCGGTTCCCCTACCCGAGTTCCTTTATTAAGTGACCGCTCTCATTCCGTCATTCCAACCAAACGTGAATCTTGTCCGTGGCGCAAGACAAAAACTGTGAGGTGCTGGTATCGATCCCAGTACCTCTCGCAGGCTATAGCGAGCGCTCTAACCATCTGAGCTACACCCCCGACGAAGAACGGGATCATATCCTCACAACCTGATCGATAATTAAGTGTCAGTGAAAACGGAAAAAAGCATAGGGCCGCCGACGCGGCACCAAACCGGTTCCCCCTTACCTGAGTCTCTTTATTACGTGGCCGCGTCATTCCGTCATTCAAACCAAACGTGAATCTTGTCCGTGGCGCAAGAAAAAAAATGTGGAGGTGCTGGGTATCGATCCCAGTACCTCTCGCATGCTAAGCGAGCGCTCTACCATCTGAGCTACACCCCCGACGAAGAACGGGATCATATCCTCACAACCTGATCGATAATTAAGTGTCAGTGAAAACGGAAAAAAGCATAGGGCCGCCGACGCGGCACCAAACCGGTTTCCCCTTACCTGAGTCTCTTTATTACGTGGCCGCGTCGTTCCGTCATTCAAACCAAACGTGAATCTTGTCCGTGGCGCAAGAAAAAAAATGTGGAGGTGCTGGGTATCGATCCCAGTACCTCTCGCATGCTAAGCGAGCGCTCTACCATCTGAGCTACACCCCCGACGAAGAACGGGATCATATCCTCACAACCTGATCGATAATTAAGTGTCAGTGAAAACGGAAAAAAGCATAGGGCCGCCGACGCGGCACCAAACCGGTTCCCCCTTACCTGAGTCTCTTTTTTACGTGGCCGCGTCGTTCCGTCATTCAAACCAAACGTGAATCTTGTCCGTGGCGCAAGAAAAAAAAATTTGGAGGTGCTGGGTATCGATCCCAGTACCTCTCGCATGCTAAGCGAGCGCTCTACCATCTGAGCTACACCCCTTTTTTTTTCTTTATTTCCTGTTTTTCTCACAAAATACACATTGGACAAAAATTCATGGCTCTGAATTCATCATTGGGACACACACTCTTTTCTGTACATTCTAAAACCAGGAGTAAGTAAGTACTTACTTACTAAAACAGGACTTACAACTTGTCCTGCGCTGTAGTGTTAGTAATACTTCGCCGTTAGTAATTTATCCATCACAGGTAACCAATCAGGTGGCTCAGGAAGTTCACGCAATACACTTCTCACGTACAACAGATATTCATGTAGGTATACCTTAGCCGGTTTTGCGTCTTCGTGTTCATTTCTTATATCCATTCGAGTTTTCCATACACTGTGCATAGTTATCAGCATTATCAGGTCACATGGCACGCCCTCGGTTTCTTCACATGGCAAGTAGCGAATTCCAAAAGGCGTGAGCTGAAAGTCTTTCTTTATCGTCCTTTGAAGGACGTCCCACAAGAACACAGAATCGGAGCAGTCCAGAAAGATGTGTTCAATTGTTTCAGCCTTCCTACATATCATACAGTTAACGCCCCATGGAAAATAAAACCCTTTGTCTTTCAGCAATGGTTTAACCGGGAGCGTGCCAGTGTGTAACATAAAAAAGAATGTCTTAGTTGATGATCTGATAGGCATTCTATTCACTCTTTTAAGCACGTCCCTTTCTCGTCCTAATACATATATTGCACGGTATAAAGGTACAGGGCACATAATATCAACTAAATCCTTATACAGTTGTTTCTTTGTTACCAAGGACAAATAATCAAAAGAAAAATGCACTACAAGGAACTGAAAAGCATACACAACTTCTTTTAAAAAACCTTTCAATGCTCTCCTCTGCGAGCTGTATGCCGATACAATGTAGCCTGGTAACTCGTCGCGCAGTCGTACTTGTATAACAGCGCGTAGGAAACCATCACTTTGATCTCTCAGATAAAAGAAACGCAAAACAATCTGTTTGAGGAACAAATGCGACAAACCAAGTCCCCCTTTCTTTACGTTGCGGAAAAGATTAAGCCTGCTAGTACGTTCCCAAGTAGATCTCCATATAAATACGGCAAATATTCGATGCAACTTTTGTACACACACTCGCGACATAGATAATACCTGCAGCATATAAAACACTTTCGCAACAAGAAACACATTGCAAACCGCAGCGCGCGCAAACATGGTAAGCTCACACCCACCCCATTTAGTCGTTTTGGTCCTAATCTCTTCAGTTTCGGCGGCCCATTGCTCGGTGGTTTCCTGATAATATTGCAGAGGAACGCCGAGATACTTGGACGGCATATTTGTAAATTTGATCCCTTGCATTTGTGCTGGTTTTGCACTCCATTCACCGTGCCAGAAACGTAGACACTTGTGCCAACTAATCGCACTTCCTGTGAGTCTACAAAAGGTTCGTGCATCCCCTATAGCCTCCACTATACTCTTCTCATTTTCACAAAATATCGCGATATCATCAGCGTACGCTAGGACTTTTACTTCCGTTGACAAAAACTGATACCCTGTTATTTTTGTATTATTCAACACTTTCAAGCACAAGGGTTCTAAGTAGATTGCAAACAACAGAGCTGAGCAAGGGCAACCTTGACGCACGCTAGATTTCACAGCTATGTCCGGGGTAAGTCTTTTGTTAATTACTAGTCTGGTAGAGCAATTCCTGTATGCCATTTTCACTCCATCTCTTATTACAGTCCCCACACTAACGTGATCCAGTATCGCAAATAGTATTTCTTGACTTACTCTATCAAATGCTTTTTCTAAGTCTAATTGTATCATTGCTATTCGTCCATAGGACGCATCACAACACTCCAAAATTGTTCTTGCCGTATGAATATTAGTGAAGATGCTCCTACCTTTTATTCCACAAGTTTGGTGTGGACCAACAACGCTCGTAATCACTGTTTGAATTCTTTTGGCCAAAACCTTCATAAATACCTTGTAGTCTACATTCGTGAGACTTATAGGCCTATAGTTTTCCACCGACTGCAACTTCTCAGCATCATCATTCTTCGGGATGAGTATAACGTGACTTGCCCTAAACGATGGAGGCAATTGCTTTAGATCGTATGCTTCTATTAACACGCGGTGTAGTATCTCCAATATTTCAGTCTTGAAAGTTTTATAAAATCCTGCCCCTATGCCATCGGGCCCAGGCGACTTACCTGTCCGAAGGTCATCAATTGCTTGCCCAACTTCTTCTATCGTTATCGGCGTCTCAAGACTTTCCCTAACGTCATCATCCAGCGTTGGCATCAGTGATAAAAACTCTCTTATATATTCATCTTGCACTTCCATTTCTATACCCAGTAATGTTCGATATCTTTCTAGGAATGCGTTTTCGATAAAATCCTGCTCTGTTGATAGCACACCCTCATAGCGTATTTATTTAATCTCATTTCTCATTGCATAACGCTTTTCCTCTGCATGCGCACGTTTTGTGGGCACTTCGCCCATCATGAAGCGTTCCGCACGTCCTCTTATCACTGCACCCATATATCGTTCTTCAGCGATGCGTTCCATCTGTCTTTTAACATCTTTGATTTCTTTACTGAATAATCCGGGTATTGTGCTGTCGGCATTTAGTAAGTAATCGAGCGTACACTGTAATTCTTTCTCTTTTTGTTTTTCCTTATATCGTACGATTCCTGCTCTCTCGATCGCATACATTTTGACATCATTTTTAAATTGCTCCCAAACGGCTATAATGCTCGTGTTCTCAATGGAGAGAGCGTCCCTAGCTTTCTGGCTCACAACTTTCACGAAGGTCTCATCTTTCAAGAGTTTTTCGTTTAACTTCCATAATTCCCAGTTAAACTTCATATTTTTCTTTTTTCTGCCAATTTCGACCGTGGCTAGACTGTGGTCGCTGTAGCTGACATGCTTCACAGCATAATTCGCGCATAAAGGTACGATATTTTCAGCCACATAAATGCGGTCCAGTCTAGCATGGCTTTGTTGCTGAAAATGCGTAAACTGCACATAGTTGCTACGGAGAACATCACCAACGTCTACTAATGCACACTCTTCAGCTATTTCACTAAGCCGCAGGGCACTTTTATCACGTACTGGTACACCCTTAACACTATCCTCAGGCATACAGACACAATTGAAATCGCCAGGCAAAATAACGACTCTGTCGCATTTTAAGAAGGTGGCTACATAATCAAAAAAACACTTTCTATGGGACGCAACGTTTGGCGCGTACACACAAACAATTCGCCATTTTTCCCCGAATACAGACATGTCACAGAGTACTAATCGTCCGTCGTCAGAAGTCACGACCCTCTCTACAATTATACTGCTAGAACGTTTTAAAAATAGAATGCACCCTCCAGACCTCCCAACGGCATGGCACACACATACGTCATAATTAGCATTAAACGTATTTACCATGCGGTCCGCTTGCTCCTCACTCTCAATCTTCGATTCTTGCAGGGCTAATATGTCTATTTCATCTTCGATGAGTATTCTCTTTACCTGCGCTTGCCTTTTTTTCGCTGTTAAGCCTCGTATATTCAACGTGGCTATCTTTAGTGCAATTGCCGAATTCGAAGAACCAGAGAGTGATGAGACAAGCCCCCCACATCGCGACTCGTACATATTGCCGGGTGACAGACTCACATCTAGCCGCTCTTCTTGAAGTGACCTAGCCATCTCTGGCCAGGCAAAGGCGTCTCCTCTTGCAGCGCACATCTTTAAACTCTGCACGTCTGCCCCCAGGCCAGTCGGGAAGTCTCAAGAGTCCACGTACCCGCTAAGGCGGATCTGCTGGCGTTGTCTTCTTCGCTGCTAGTGGTGTCGCCCTCCTATCAGGCGGCACCTTGGGTTGTATCTTGAGGGTCGGACGTCTGGTGAACTGCGCCTTTGGGAGTGGTTCGCCAGCAGAAGCTTCCGGCTTGCCGTTTTCTTCGGATACTTCAAGCTGTCCCTTTCCGACCGCTGGAGTAGCACTTTCTTCGCATTCCATGTCAAGACCCTCCTTAGCTGGTCCGCCCGCACAGGCCTCTGTGGTAGCCTGGACAATGTTTTCCCTCTTGGCATCTTCCTCCATCATTTTCCCTCTTGGCATCTTCCTGCATCAGGTGCCTTTATGCTGGCAGCGAGTACAGCTGCGCCGTCTCCTTTTTCCTGGCTGTCACCGGAAGCTTCCGTCTGTTGCTTTCCACCAGTTTTCGCCGAATACCCGCCTTCCTTGGCGGTCGCCTCCGCATCAGCCTGGTCCATGTAGTGTTCTTCCATGGCTTCATTTCCTCCGGGGCCCGTCACGTTAGCGTAACTGCGCACGCACTGGGTCTCGTCGTGACCGAAGCGACGGCAGAGCCCGCAGCGTGGTACTCGGCACTCGCGCCGTATGTGCCCGGTGCCGCGGCACCGGAGGCAGAGCGGTGGTCTGCCTGGGACGTGCACGAGTGCGTGGTCTTCTCCAACACGAAGTTGATGCGGCAAGTCTTCCACGGTGTATCCCGCCTTCAAGCGCAAGGACACCAGACGCGTGTGAGACCCTTTGTCCGCACAGCCTTGCACACGCCATTTTTCCCGGGAAATTTCGGTCACAGTACCGAAGGGCAAGAGGGCGGTTCTCACAACTTCATCCGGGGTTGTGTGCAAAAGCCAGTATAGCTTCATCCTGACATCTTGATTACAAGGGTCTATCACGACACACTTGTGATCTTTAACGCTTAAGGCTTTGGTGGACAGCATATTCTTTTTTCCGTTTTCATCCTTGAACGTAATCGCCCATACGTGATTCATTTGATAGGCACCTAGGGCCATCACTTCCGGCATAAGCTGCAGGCGGCTTAAAGCATCGCGGAAATGCTCAACTCGATAAGGTCGCGCCTTCACGTCAGCGTGTAAAAAAACGGTTGTTGTTACGGTCGTACCTGTAGGCAGTTGTGGCAAAATAAGCTGGTATTCCTGCGTCGGCGTATCCATGAACCTGGTACCGCGACCCAGCTGGGTCGCTAAATCCGCCCCTTTCGAGGAGCACGACATTCCGCGTCCGCTCACTACGGTGGCCGGAAGTGGAATCTCTGAGCTACACCCCCGACGAAGAACGGGATCATATCCTCACAACCTGATCGATAATTAAGTGTCAGTGAAAACGGAAAAAAGCATAGGGCCGCCGACGCGGCACCAAACCGGTTCCCCCTTACCTGAGTCTCTTTATTACGTGGCCGCGTCGTTCCGTCATTCAAACCAAACGTGAATCTTGTCCGTGGCGCAAGAAAAAGAATGTGGAGGTGCTGGGTATCGATCCCAGTACCTCTCGCATGCTAAGCGAGCGCTCTACCATCTGAGCTACACCCCCTACGAAGAACCGGGTCATATCCTCACAACCTGATCGCCGGCGCGGCACCAAACCGGTTCCTCTTTACCTGAGTCTCTTTATTATGCTTCCGGGATTATTCCGTAAATGAAACCAAATCAGAACGTTGTCAGCGGCGTAATAAAAAAAATGTGGCGGTAAGTTTGTGCCCTTGCCAAATGAGGCCAATTTCGCAGGGCGAGTAAAATTTCAATATGCTCGTGGGGTGTGGATCTTATTCCTGACATAATTACTAGCAACATCGGTAACTCAACCATGATCGATGCAACTTGCGCGATGCGCCCATTTCAATGAGGTCTAGTAAAATTTAAATGAACACGCTAGCGGAATCTAGGTCTTACTTTTGACATAACTGCCAGCAACTACGGTCACGTGCATTACGAGTGGCGCAACTTGCGCGGATTGCCCATTTCGGAGGTAAGTCTACAGCCTTTACAAATGAGTCGATTTTCGGAGGGCGAGTAAAAATTGAGTAAGTACGCTCGCGGGGTGTGCATTTTACGCCTGGCATAGTTACCAGCAGCAACGGTAACTTACGCGATGGTCGATGCAACTTGCGCGAAACGCCCACTTTGGAGGTAAGTCTATACTATTGGCAAATGTGGCGATTTTCGGAAGGCGAGTAAAATTTGAATAAATGCGCTCGCGGCGTGGACGTCTTAGTCCTGACACAATTACCAGCAACCGCGGTCATTTATACCTCGATCGACGCAGCTTCCGCGAATCTCCTATTTCGGAGGCCACTCTGGCTTAGCCGTGCTCCCTACACGGGCAGCAGAAATTGGCGCCCTCGGAAATTAGCGTCTGTCCACAATTATCATCATCATCAAGAGAGAGGAGAGAAAGGCCGTAGTGGAGGGCTCTGGAAATTTCGACAAACTGGCCCGTGTACTGTGCGCCCACTGACAGCGCACAGTACACGGGCCTCTGGCATTTTCGCCTCCATCGAAAATACGACCGTCGCGGCCGGGATCGAACCCGCGTTTTTTGGGTGGCCGCCGCTACAGTACCGCGGCGGACCAACCGTCAGTGGGCGAATAGGTGTTCAACGCTGCTACTTTACCTGACTGATCGCGTCATTGTGGTTCGGTTAGGAAAGGACGCTAATTTCTGCAGCCCATGTAGGGAGCACGGCTAAGCGTCCGTGGTGGTAGGGGAAATGGAGTGAAAGAGATAGAGAGGAGAGAAAAGCCGTAGTGGAGGGCTCCGGAAATTTCGACCACCTGGGGTTCTTTAACGTGCACTGACAACGCACAGTACACGGGCCTCTGGCATTTTCGCCTCCATCGAAAATGCGTCCGCCGCGGCCGGGATCGAACCTCCGTCTTTTGGGTGGCAGCCGAGTACCATAACCAATACACCACCGCGGCGAACTCCCATTAGTGTTATCACCTGGAGTATATATCTCATACCGTGATCTCGGCGCGTGGTGCGTTTCGCCGAGGAGAAGGCCGAGTTTAAGCAAAGGCGCCGAGAACCCCGCGGGGAAGAGCTCGTTGTCAAAGTTGTTCTTGTCGGTTGTTCGAAGCAAGACAGTCACCAGATTGTGGTTTGTAATTCTTAGTACGAAAGGAGAAGGAACAGTAGTGCGTCAGAGAAACACGTCGCTTCAGGGAAACACACCACAAGCTTCAACAACCCCTGTTTTCTCGACTCGTGGCTTTAGGGGATTTAGTTCTCATAGCTTTAGGGGATTTAGTTGCGACGTCTATTAGAAAATTATTGCTTTGCCAATCTATTTCAATTGCCTACGCATTTACGCAAAGCCATGATGATCTGCTTTTACAAAAGTTCGGTTTAAGCAGAATTTGGACCACTAATTTCTTAGCATAAACAAATTCAGCCGCAAGATGCAATTTCAGAAAACTCCCTGTACCAGCCATGTATACATTACCTGAAAAATCACTGTGGCGTTCCACGCTCGGTGTGTTGACATTAAATTTTATTCAGGGCGATTAACTAGATTCGAAGCACACGTCCTTTCAAAAAGAGGCGTGGCAAATTCTCCTGTATGTGTAAGGACGCCGGCAGAACTAAATCCTGGGGTATTGCGATATTAATATAAAAATGAGAGAGAGAGAGAGAGAGAGATGATGGGCGGAAGGCAGGGAGGTTAACCGGAAGAGAAAATATCCAGTTTGCTACCCTGCACTGGGGAAGGGGTGAAGGGAGACAGAAAGGGATGGAAAAAGAATAAAGAAAGAAGGAGAGAGGTCAAATCGCGCACACACACACAAGCACGGCATGTGTCACAGACGGTTCACGAGGCCCGTTGCGCGCAAAAACTTGAGCACAGCCTTCGTGGCTTTCTGCTGCGAGACACTATCTGTCCGGCATTCCAATATGGTCTGCTCGGACAGCGGTCGATCATCAAGGCGTGACAATTCTGTGGCGAGAGTCTGTCGCTGGGAGCAGTACCCAGGGCAATCGCAGAGGACGTGCACAATTGTTTCCTCGCTGCCGCAGTGAATACAGGCAGCACTGTCTTCCAGTCCAATGCGACAGCCGAAACTTCGTGTGAATGACGTGCCTAGCCACAGGCGGCAAAGCACGGTAGTTTCACAGCGGGTAAGCCCACGCGGAACTCGAAGTTGTAGTGATGGGTCGAGGCGGTGCAGACGGGTATGCAGAAGACCAGGAGTGTTCCACAGCGCTATAGTCATATCACGCGCAAGCGAGCGAAATTTTCTTACTGCATCCGTTCTTGACAGTGGGATGGCTTGCAGCACTCCAATTTCGTGGGCACGTTTCGCAGCATTATCTGCGTGCTCGTTGCCGATTATTCCAGAGTGGCCTGGTAGCCACTGAAACGTGATGTCATGGCCTTTGTCGGTTAATTCGTGATAGAGCTGTCGTGTTTGAAGCACTAATTGGTCTTGCGGCCCGCTACGTAAGGCCGATAAAAGGCACTGAAGGGCTGACTTGGAATGAGTGTAAAATAAGTGTACGTATTCTTTTTTGCTTTTAAGGTAAATGACAAGTAAACCTGCGTGGATGTTTCTTGTTTTCTTTTTATTTCGCTTGGACTTGCACGGTTCATCGCCGATCATTGTTTCGCGACCTTAAGTCCAAGTTAAAGATGTCACTCCGTGTGTATGGGGTACAGGGGTGCTGGTTTCCGTCAGTGTAGAAAAAAAAATCTTTTCGCTTTCCCCACAACTGAAAAAATTCTCGGGAGCGATAAGCAGCCCTTTTAAGCCTTGCATTGAGCTTGCCCGAATATGTATGTAGCAAAAATATGAGTTCAAGTATAACTTGATGCGTCACCAAATCGCAGCAGGCTTTCGGCTTCCAGAAGAGCGATATTGTGGTCACCTGGAAGCGCTATACTTTTTATTGAACGAATAATCTTGAATGGGCGAGGCTACTCCACAAAAGTCATCACAATCCTCACGTGACCTTGTTGGCTTGGTTTGCGAACTCTTGTTCAGTGCTTTATAAAGCTTCAAATTTTTAGTCTGACGATATCTGTATCGCTCAACCATAGCTGTCTCCATCGAGTCGAGTGAGTCAACGTGAAAATCTTTAGCTTCGTCAAACGATCAACGATGTGGAAGCGAAATGGTCGTCGTTACGCACACAGCAAGCTGAATAAACGTGAAACGTAACAGCCGCCTGGAAACCAATGCAGAATCGCTTTAACTACTCATCTATGCTAGGCGCTATGACGACGCACACTTTTCTGCTACCCGGCGTGTGCCTGGACCCCTGAACAGATGGTGTAATTTTGTGGCTGCTCTTTTTTTTATGTCATCTTGAACACTACACTTTAGCAATGGTTGTCCGTGCCAGCCTCCGAGGGAAGTACCTGCAAGACGAAAGAAACGAAGGGATTTCTGAGAATGCTTTAAACCCAGCAGCTTACATTCTACGTACAGCAACTTGGACATCACACGCGTACGGCCAGCTTTTAAGTCCTACATTTGGGCAAGGTAAAGCAGGAAATAGGCGAGACAAAATGGGCGAAATCCACAATGCGTTTAAAAGGAGCCCTGGAACACTTTTTGTGTTTAGCCAAGAAAGCGGCTGCGCTCAGCCGCGAGGACCCCAGTGGACACGTGATAAAAATGCTGCGCAGAATGCTACACTGCATATGGAGTACAGGGATCAACTATTCACCTATAACGAGATAACTAAGCACTTTTATCTAGGCCGGCGAGAGTTCCCCCTCCCTGATAAGAAATTAACGCGCAGCCAATCGGTCACGTTACGCTTGCTCCAGACTAACGCATACCCCAACCCCTGGCGCATGAAGCATATCGACCCAGACTACGATGGACAACATGTGTGTGAACAGTGTCGTGAACGTGTAAATTTGACCCATATGTTATGTGGTTGTGCTTCGAGTGACACTTATGCCAAGAACAAGGAACAGTGGGCCAAAGTGCTAAGAAGTGCTTCACTAGCAGACCAACTTCGGGCTGTCCAGGAGGCCCGCGAGGCGGCGGAAAGCTTCGGGCTTTCTGTCCCGACGTGGGAGGTGCCCTCTACACCCGGCGCCTAGCCGAGTGTCCTTCAGGACCCCTTTTTGGGCAATAAAGTTTCACCACCACCACCACCATTGATTTCTGGGGCTTTACGTTCCAGAACCGCGATATTATTGTGAGAGACGCCGTAGTCGAGGGCTCCGGAAATTTTTGACCACCCGGGGTTGTTTAACGTGCACTGACATCGCACAGCACACGGGCCTCAACATTTCGCCTCCATCGAAATGCAGCCGCCGCGGCCTGGATTCGATCCCACGACCCTCGGATCAGCAACCGAGTGCATGACCACTAGACCACCGTGGCGGGCGAATTAGCAACTTGCCCCGCCACGGTGGTCTAGTGGTTATGGCACTCGGCTGCAGATCCGAAGGTCGCGGGATCGAATCCCGGCCGCGGCGGCTGCATTTCGATGGAGGCGAAATGTTGAGGCCCGTGTGCTGTGCGATGTCAGTGCACGTTAAACAACCCCGGGTGGTCGAAATTTCCGGAGCCCTCCACTACGGCGTCTCTCATAATCAGAGCTGGTTTTGGGACGTTAAACCCCACAAATCAATCAAACAATTAGCAACTTGGTTCCAAGCACAGCTGAAAAGCGTCCGCTCTTCTTTCAACAAATGACGTAATTGGGGTCACAGATTACATCGCTAGTCTTTAAGAGAGATACGCGCATTTTCTTTTTATTTATTTTTTTATTTATTAAATACCTGCTTCGCCATAGGGCATTACAGCAGGGAGGGTACAGTACATATCATCAAACACAAAAAAAGCATATTCATAAAGCATGGAAAAAAATCATCACTTGAACTAATACAGATCATTCCCGGTGGCAGAGTGTTCCACCCTCTTATAGTGCGGACAAAGAAAGAGTAGCGAAAAGCGTCACCCCTAAAAGGAATTTGTTTAATTCAAAACGAACAGATAAAGCATAGCAGCTGATGCTTCCGCGATCCTGAAATCAGGACACGGTATTTCTACCTCAAGCCACTCAGTCGGTGTCCCCAGTGACGTGATTTGTTGAAAGAAGAGCGGGCGCTTCACCGCTCTATTTGAAAGCAAATTCCGAATTTCATGGTGCGTGCATTCCATTAATATTTGGCTCCATGTTAACGGCAGCCTCCACGACTGATCGGCACCGTTTTCTGAGTTTGTTCGAAACGTTTCGCTGGGCCGATTTAAATTGCGGGATTTAGGAAGCACGTAGAAGGAACGCTGTTCCAGTGTCTCCACCGAGAAACTTCCATTGGAGGCCTGTACCATAACACCACACGCAGAATACTATTCCATGCTCGTCCTCCCCAATTGGTCACTCCTGCCTTGACAATCAGAGAAGGCCAACACGGGAACTGAATTCCGTGCTTCGAAGCGCGGCACAGGCGCTTCAGTGCCTACACCTGGCTGTCTAATGCTCGCAGAAACGCCATATATACTCTGTTGCATTAGTTCCGTGCAGCAGAGCCAAGGCTACGAGGCGATCGAGCGCAGAATTTTTCCGAAGCGAGACGAAATGCCATTGTTCGCACTCGCGCCTGGCAGCTGCCGCTGCCACAGCAGGTTCCACCATGGGCAGGTGCCACGGCGCGCAAGAACACGTTTAACGTGTGTTCGCGCTCCTGATTGGCTGATAATGCCTGTAGCTTCCACAGTGCTGCACGAAACTACTGAAACAGAGTGCAGTCACATGGTTTTCACGTTGAGGAACTTAGCAGTCGGACGGGTAAAGAACGACTTTTTAAATGGGCGAACATGTGCCCAGCATAACGAACACTTGCAGTATGGCTGCGATAAGAGTCACCTGGTTTTCCAGAATACTGACTTGCAGATTTGACACGTCAGCTTATTACGCGTCAGAAATGGTAAATTCTAGCAGAACCACCAACGGACGCGTGCGTTCTGTAGCGCGTCGTGCGCGTGAACTGATTAGGAAAAGCGCAAAACATTCTTGTATCGAAACGCTGCCGATATTCATTGTCTTCCATCGATACGCTGCCGAGCACCGCTTGCCGGCTGACCGAGGTTGATGCCATGTCGGTCCAAGACTGTGGAGACGTGGCCGCGCCTTCCGCAATCTCTAATGCTCGCACGGTCATACTGACACCACTCCTGTCCGGCATATGAGTAACGGTCTCAAGGATAAACTAGACAGCTTGCTAATGTAAAAAAAATCCACGCATCTCCACGAAGTGAACCATGACGAGTGGGCGAAGCACTGGGGATCATTCAGTGTTATACTGTAAATAACCCGTGGCATTGCCCACTCACGCATGTAAATGAGTGACAACGTGTGTGTTTATTTACACACGCGTTGTCATTCATGCTCCTGGTCTTTATGAGGTTCCTGCGCTCGAGCCCACGTTGTAGATCGGGCCGAGTTCCGGATTACATTTAATTAACGCGCACGCTGCGAATCTTTATTGTTCATCTAAGAAATCTCCCCCCGGCACTGCATTGCAGGTCAATATCCAGTGCCTACATGTATGGGGCGGCCGGTAAGCAGTTGTGCAGTGCGAGCAGTCGGTTTTTTTTTTTTTCAATCAAGGAACTCGCTAGCAGACGCTGCCTGCGTCGGCGTTGTCTCTCGAAGGCGAGGGCGCGTTCTCGTTCTTTGCGAGCTGGTACAGATGATGATGATGATGATGATGATGATGATGATGATGATGTGTGGCTTTTCCCTTTGAAGTGGGTGGCTACATATAGTGTAATCTAGCCGAGGAAAAAGTAAACTAAGAAAACTACATCTAGAACACATGGACAGCGGAGCATGCACAAGTACTGCAGAAGCACTGGCCACACAAGAGACCTGTCCATTTGCACTTAAAGTGGATTTTTTAGTGCAGCCCCCCCTGCTGTATTCTTTGTATCATGTACTGTGCTTTCATATACTTGACGTAGTACACATAAAGTCGATTTTTTACAGATGTTCTCGTTTTTCGTTGTGCAGATGTTCGGTTTCGGTTTCGATTTTGTGTAGCGTGATGGACGTGGACGACGACAAGGTTAGTGCCCTAAGAAGCTTCGCCCCTAAAATACCCGAGAACTTGCGCGAGATATTCGCCGATGTGGTTGCACTCCTGCAAAAGCACCACCACGGCCACTCGATTGGCAACGCAAGATGTGCGTTTTTATCGAGCGGCCGTGGCACCACATTAGTCGCCTGAAACGGGCAGCTCTGCGTTCGACCTCAGGAAGGTCAGCCTTTGTACTTTCATAATTTCACATTGTTAACAACTTGTTTGTTTCCAATGCTTATCAGTAACTTTCTTTACGCTTTCATAGCGGTATACTTCATAAAGCTGTGTCGAGGTATGTCCTATTTCATCAAAAAATAAATCTTAACCAAAATTTCCTGCGTAATTCCTCGTCTTCCTCTACAAGCTCGTGCGCAAAAACATATTTATTATGCGTGAATACCAGCTCGTCACACTTACACCTTAGTGAAAACAGGCACAACTGATCTGCTGTTTCTTGTCTCAGGCATTGCAATAAACTCTGAGTGGTTCCTCTAGCTGCTCATGGTGTCCTCGAAGACCATCGAAGAGTTGGCTGTGCCGATTGTCTCATCCACTGAGGCAGCCGTACTGTTGTCCGTGAATAAACTCGTGGTGTCTCTGAGCACATCTGTCAGTCAATAAAACATCGTTGCCGTTTATAGAGGGCGCCAAAAATACACAGACAAAACGGTGTGCCCCTATACAACATGCCTGGCACGCTCTGCAGCGCTTCTCCGCTCAGATGTCTGCATGAAGTTTATCTCACAAATGCCCTTGGATCTGTGCAAAATCGAGCTGTTAGGTTTATTCACTCAGCATATTCGTATGGCAGCAGCGTGTCATACTTAAAGGCAGCCTAGAATTTACCAGCAATATCGTCTAGACGTCGCATCTCTAACTTATCACAACTTTACAGATTTCTCTGCATTACCTCGCCCTCGCACCATACGTCTCACTATACCAGCACGAGCATGACATCGCACAAGCCGTTCATTAAACGGGTTTATCGCTAAATGCGCACTGTGACTTCGTTGAGCTTCTTTCTTTCCACACGCAGCTGTAGGGCGGAAGGCGGCGGCTACGTTTCGATGGAGGCGAAGCGTTGAGTCCTGTGCCTTGTGCGATGTCAATGCACTTGAAAAGGACCCCAGGTGGCCGAAAGTTTTGGAGCCCTCCACTACGGCGTCTCTCATAATCATATCGTTGTTTTGGGACGTAGATTGGTCGCGTATCTGCGTGCTTCGCTGCAAATATCGTCGAAAGACGATAGTCTTCTGCCGGCTGTACTAGGCTGCGTGAGATATGGACGCCATCTGGCCGCGCCGTCGGGAAACGTGAGCTTGTGATGAATCCCCGGGCAACTGCCAGGTGGCAGCACCAAATCGTCGGCAGAGCCCTTTTCGTGCATAGCGTCGCATTTTCAGCGCAGTCTAACAAACACTACGGCGCTTAGAATTGCGTATCTATGTATTTTCTAGTAAAGCAGCACACTACCTAATAAAAATGTATTGATGTGGCGCCTCAGATATTCGTGATATCTGCTTATTGATCGAGATTGTTCGCTAGTATGAACGCAGCTACCAGTTCAAGTTGGCTGGGCGTTAGGCAAGTGCTTAAACTTTGGCCGGGTGGCTGAATCGTGTGACAGACAGACAAACAGGCGGACCAAAATTTCTGCGTTCCAGTATCCCAAGAAAGACTACCGCCTTTAAAACCGCAGAAATCAAGGCCGGGATGGCTTTCCTTACAACATCGCTGCCATCTCCTGCTCGTCTACATGTCTCTACGTTCAAGCAAGCGTCTGCATTTCTCAAACCTTAAGTTGTTTCAACTACTCAATTCCGCCCTTTATGTAATACTCCTGGGTGGTGTCTTCAACTAATCAAAAATTGTTTTATTGATGGTTTCATTCATCCGAGCATTAATTAATTCAGGGTGGACCACAGTTCGTCCACTTCACCAGTTTAGAAACCATTTTTCGAGATCTGGACATGCCTACTTGCAAATGTACTTGAAGTATACTGCGCCGAAGCAAACACGGACACAGGGAAGACAGAGACAAAGAAGCTTCGGCGTACCATACCTCAAGCATGGAGCACCAACTAGCCCTATCATCCACGCTGTAAATATAAGCGCCACCTGGGAGCAGACAATAGAACGCGTACCTCATTGTGGCTCCCTTAGTAGTCACTGCGTGAGTTACTGAGATGATATTTAAGTGACATTGAAAAGGTGGGAGACCGAGTTATCATCTTCGAAATTTCAACTGCGCACGTGCGTACACCTTCTCTTCATCAAAACGGTGGCGCTTATGGCTTAGTCCAGTGTGAAGGGCAAGATAATGCATTTATTACAATTCATCTTGCCGACAGGTGGCGCCGTGACCACGTACTTGCCACCGTATGCCGGCAAATATGTCTCGAGATAATTATCAGTTAGGCGAACGTCAAGTTATAATCAACCTGCCCTTGCCTTTACCAAGAGAACTGTCAGTGTCTGGATGGGCGCCACTGTGGCAAATAGAAGTTATAAAGAATGGCAATTCCTAGATAAATATTTCTGGTGTGCATATTTTGTTCCAGCATAGCAAACTTCTGTGTGCAAATAATTGGACAATTCTAAAGAAAGTGAGATAGAAAGTTCATACTGGGTAATTATACTTGTTGGGGAAGTACAGCCGTTGTTCACCAGGTGTTTAGCTCCTTAAGTGCTCCACTCCATCTTTTTTTTAAATTATTAGCCCAAAATACGCATTGATAATTCCTGGTTCCCAATTGTACTGTACTCAAAAGTAACTACTTAATGTGAAAAACAACTTTTTCACCATGGACATTCAAGAGCAGACCCTATTCTTATACATGCCTTGCACCTACGTCACGACCAGGCGCTGCGGGATACCGTTTCGCCATCGTGGAGGACCAGCCGCGGCAGTGAAAGTGCGGACGCGTACGCGTTTCTGTACTCGCTCTCGTTAGCCGCAGTATTTGAGTTCTCGAATCGCAGGAGAGCAATGAAGAGACGAGTGTGAAAGAACACAAACGTTTTTCACGTGCCAAAAGACATACACAGTCAATGCGGCCGCACGAAGAAGCTAAAAGCCCGAGGCAGCGCAGTTTGTGGCTGACGCGTATCAAGGGCGCCGATTGCGACGCCGAACACGCTGATACATCCAACTGTGCACGAGGGCCTACAAATGTTTTGCGAGCAGAGTTATGCGCCAGTTCCTGCCTTGAGCATCGTCCGTCGGCTCCCGCCGTAACCGATCGTGAACGAACGTAGCGACAGATGTCCTGGCTCGCGCGCCTCAAGCCACGCGCGACGCACTTTTGCCGAGGCCGGCGGTTTTGGGCCGGCTGGGCTACCGTGGAAGTATTCTAACTAAAAACAACCTTCGACGAGTCAGGGGAACCCATGTGTTCGCGCCGCCGAAAAGGAAGCTCATCGTACTTCAAAGCGCGATCGAGCTTCTGTTAACAGTGGGTGACGCACTCGGTGGAAGTGCTTCGTCGGCGCAGCAAGCTATATTTGCTGGTAGAGATCGCAGATATCTAATTGTTTTGCTCAGCATATCGCATCATTAACACACGCGCGCACGGATGCGCTCACATTTCGCATTAGGAAGTATGTAGGGGCGAAGCTCCTTATCGCGGCACCCGTTCGTCCCCCGTCGTAGTAGCAGGCCCGGGAAAGTCTCAAGTTCCCGCGACCGCCACGGAGGGCGAAAAAATCAACCGCGGCGCGTTCCATCGAGTTGGGCGCAAAGTGGAGCTACTGACTCCTCTTTTAGCGGTCGGATACTTTAGTTTGCATTTTCTCTGCTAGGGGCGCTCAACGTGAGCAAAAATTGATATAAAAACGTATTGAAAGTATTTGACAAGCTTGGTTACAGTGTCATTTTTCATAAAGTAAGTAAAGATGTGTTTTTCTTGGACTTCATGCATAACGTACGTGCTTGAGTCTAAGTTTTGAGATTACACTGACGTGCGATGAGCAGCAGCCCATTGGTATCGATTGAGTTTCGGTCGCTTGTTTGATTCAAATTGTACCGCTGTCATTTCCTTCGACCCACGCACGTTCGCTTTACGTTACCTTGTTTAGATAGCCGCTGCCACACAGCGAATGTGTCTAACAACGGTGAATTTTACCAGCTGCGACAGTTCACTGGCATAACGGTTGCATAGCTTTCGCGTGAAAAATTGATTGCCAGAACTGAGCACAGTGCCGGAAGACAACCCAGGAAAAGGGATTGATCTTGCACCATGTGACCATAAGCACCGGTGAGTAAAAATGCGCTCCTGTGCATCTTCAACACTGATTATTGTTAAACCTGCGTCACACGCGCACATTTAATCACCGTCAGGGAGGATTTTGATTACGCTCGATGGTGCTCAGCTGCTGCTATATGGTTATTCTTGAGCGTGATCAGGCCCGATAGGAATCGTGTGATGATCGCGATCTGGAAGCCATATCACGATTTGGCTAATGTCAGCGCCAAACTCGATCCAGATCAGTCCTGGTCTCGATCAAAAGTGCCCGTGTTGCAAAACGGCTAAAGAACACATTTCATGAAGTGTTATTATTTGTGCAGCTAATCAGAAGCACGGCTTCTGCGTACCAATGATGTTGTATAAGAATGTTTATTTAAATATCTCACAAATGTATAAATATCTTTACCGTGAAACATCTGTTACGGACCGCAGCATAAGCTTTGGCTCCCTCTGTCAAGCGAGTTATAGCAGGAAATGCACATACATTCATGGTATGTTAGAGGCAAATGTACATAAGAGTATGGAGAAGGAATTCTATATTTCAATATACAAAATAGGTTCATAAGCGTTAATAGTGCATGTTTATGCAGTGGGACAATTTAATTGCTTACTGAAGAAACAAATGTCCCATGAGTGAGGCTTGGCTAAGCGCATCACTGAAATAGATGCTCAAATAAATCTTACATGCATGCTATTCATGTTTTAAGCATTGTTGTATGCATTGTTAGACATAAATTACAAAGTTATCCATGCTTCTACCGTAGTAACAGTGGCTCTTTCCTTTTTGTTTATCAACCACAGCCTTCAAGAAACTGCGCATATCTGCACACACTTAGCTGCTGTAATCTCTGAACCTACCTCAAGTCAGCAGAGATTGTGTTGCCAGTGGAAGTAACCTCAGGGACCGAAAATCCTCACACGGTATGTTTGTGGACATTTAATTTATGGTTATGCTTTGCTTATTTATTAGACCGAGATTTGGCTCACCATTTCCTTTTTATGGCTTCCTCATGACCTTGTTTATTTTTTCTATTCAGGACAATGGACAACAAAGGATTGTTAGTTTTCAAGCCACCCTTACCAAGGTGCAAGAAGCTCAAAAGTCGCCATAGCGAAGAGAGGTTTTCCTGAACTCCATCCGTCACCAAAAACAGTTTACAAGCTCAACATGTGAAAGGAATGGGAACTGTACACCAAAATGCAGCAGTAGTATGTGGTATGTTAAACCAGTGCAAGACTGGCTGCACAAATGATTTTTGATGCAAGAAGTAACCAGCGCAAGGGAAATGTGCCGGCTTAGGATTCCTTGGATAGTGACTGTCGCATGGTATCCTTCTGTAAGTGTGTGTCCACATTTGTATAGAGGATTGCATATAACATGGTGCAAAACAAGCCAGCAGTAGCGTGATTATTATTTATTTTACAAATACTGCTGTCTCAGTTATTGAGACATAGCATGAGGGATACAGATGTTCAACACAATGAAAATGAAAAAATACAATTTACAAATACATGATATGGCAACTCTTTTCAAATTGCTGAGCATCGAGTCTGCGCATAGACCTATCAAGCTCATTCTATAGATCCACGGTCCGCGGAAAAAAAAGGAAAACTTAAAACAATCAAGACTAGCTCTAGAGGGCATAATATTTAGGGGATTGAATTGTCGGGGTACGGCGTGCAGAACTGCAACGAAAGAATATATACACTGCATAATAAAGAATATATACCCTGCATAATAAGAACACCCCAACTTTGCTTCTGTTCTTCGGGAAAGGAAGTGCGTTCATTTAACAAGCAGGAACGGTATTTGCATGCACCAACACAAGGGCCATGGGTTTTCCTGGGCAGTTTAAAAAAATGATTGCTTGACTGACGGTTATAACAAAGGTACAACTGACTAAGACAAGAAACATTGTCGTTATGCATTATTTAGTATATTTTATCTTTTGGCTTACTCTGCAGTGCCACATTACAAATAATTATTATGGAGAACAAACAAAGACCTTGCTGTATAAACATCATCATCATCAGCCTATTTAGGTCCACTGCAGGACGAAGGCCTCTCCCAACAATTTCCAATCACCCTATCCTGAGGGCTGGTTCCACTTTACGCACCGCAAACTTTTTAATGTCATAGCTCCATCTAAACCTTTTGCCTACCTCTGTTTGTGTTTTCCCTCCCTTGGTGATCCATTCCGTCGCTCTTACTGTCCATCGTTATCTTTCCTTCTTATGACATGTCCTGCCCAGGTCCACTTCTTTCTTAATATTAACTTGTGGGGAAGTACAGCCGTTGTTCACCAGTGTTTAGCTCCTTAAGTGCTCCACTCCATCTTTTTTTTAAATTATTAGCCAAAATAGCGCATTGTATTCATGGTTCCCAATGTACTGTACTCAAAAGTAACTACTTAATGTGAAAAACAACTTTTTCACCATGGACATTCAAGAGCAGACCCTATTCTTATACATGCCTTGCACCTACGTCCGACCAGGCGCTGTGGGATACCGTTTCGCCATCGTGGAGGACCAGCCGCGGCAGTGAAAGTGCGGACGCGTCGCGTTTTCTGTACTCGCTCTCGTTAGCCGCAGTTATTTGTTCTCGAATCGCAGGAGAGCAATGAAGAGACGAGTGTGAAAGAACACAAACGTTTTTCACGTGCCAAAGACGTACACAGTCAATGCGGCCGCACGAAGAAGCTAAAAGCCCGAGGCACCGCAGTTTGTGGCTGACGCGTATCAAGCGCGCCGATTGCGACGCCGAACACGCTGATACATCCAACTGTGCACGAGGGCCTACAAATGTTTTGCGGCAGAGTTATGCGCCAGTTCCCTGCCTTGAGCATCGTCCGTCGGCTCCCGCCGTAACCGATCGTGAACGAACGTAGCGACAGATGTCCTGGCTCGCGCCTCAAAGCCACGCGCGACGCACTTTTGCCGAGGCCGGCGGGTTTTGGGCGGCTGGGCTACCGTGGAAGTATTCTAACTACAAACAACCTTCGACGAGTCAGGGGAACCCATGTGTTAGCGCCGCCGAAAAGGAAGCTCTCGTACTTCAAAGCGCGATCGAGCTTCTGTTAACAGTGGGTGACGCACTCGGTGGAAGTGCTTCGTCGGCGCAGCAGCTATATTGCTGGTCGAGATCCAGATATTAATTGTTTTGCTCAGCATATCGCATCATTAACACACGCGCGCACGATGCGCTCACATTTCGCATTAGGAAGTATGTAGGGGCGAAGCTCCTTTATAGCGGCACCCGTTTCGTCCCCTCGTAGTAGCAGGCCCGGGAAAGTTCTCAAGTTCCGCGACCGCCACGGAGGGCGGAAAAATCAACCGCGGCGCGTTCCATCGAGTTGCGCGCAAAGTGGAGCTACTGACTCCCTTTAGCGGTCGGATACTTAGTTTGCTTTTCTCGCTAGGGGCGCTCAACGTGGAGCAAAAATGTGTGCATGAGGCCAGAGATACAATCGGGAATGGATGTGTACCGGACAGTTGGCGAAAAAGCAGATGAACTTAATCTATAAAGGCAAGGGGAAAAGAAAACATTCGTTCGTATAGACCGCTACCCATAAATCGCGTACTATACAGGATGGCTATGCAAGCAGTAAAATTAAAAATAGAAGCCTGGGCAGAACGTAACAATATTTGGGGAGAACTTCAGAATGGATTTCGAGTAGACAGGCGTTTAGACGATAACCTATTTGTTCTTACTCAGTGTATAGAAATATCTAAAATAGAAAGGAGGCCGTTGTATGTGGCTTTTCTAGACATCACTGGGGCGTATGACAATGTTAATCAGGAAATATTGTGGGAATTTTGGAAGGAATGGGCATAGGCGACGATTGTGTACAGCTTTGAGGGAAATATATCGAGAAATACAGTTGCATAGAATGGGAAGGAATAAGTAGCAGAGAGACGTTGATATTAGCAAGGGGCTGAGACAGGGATGTCCTTTGTCGCCGCTGTTATTCATGCTGTACATGGTTAGAATGGAAAAAGCGCTAGGAGATAGAACATTGGTTTTAATCTGTCACACAAACAGGGCGGCGTGATGATTGAGCAGATGCTTCCGGGTTTATTTATGCTGATGATATTGTCTTATTCGCGGACAGTCGAGATGATATACAACGGCTGGTGAATATATGCGGGAAGGAAGGCGAGGATCTAGGACTAGGATTTAGTGTAACAAAATGCGGATTGATGGTATTCAATGATCCCAACGACCAGGCGGTATCCATACAGGGCCAAGAAATACCGAGAGTAAGCGAATACAAGTACCTTGGCGTATGGGTAAATGAGGGTGATAGATACATGAAGGTACAGAAAAGCCTTGGCAGCAAAGGGAAAGAGGAACGCAGGAATAATGAAGCACAGAGCGTTATGGGGACACAATAGGTACGAGGTGTTAGGGGTCTGTGGAAAGGGGTAATGGTACCGGGGCTTACATTTGGGAACTCAGTGGTGTGCATGAGGCCAGAGATACAATCGGGAATGGATGTGAATCAAAGAACTGTGGGACGCCTCGCGTTGGGTGCTCACGGGAAAACGACAAACGAGGCTGTAAAGGGCGATATGGGATGGGCGAGTTTTGAGGCAAGGGAAGCGCAGAGCAAAATAAGGTTTGAAGAAGGCTAAGGAATATGAAAGAGTTAGGTGGGCAGTGAAGGTGTTCCGCTATTTATATAGAAAGAGCGTTGACACGCAGTGGAGAAAAGAGAACTAGGAGGCTCACCAGTAAATATACGGCTCTAAGAGAACTGACAACAAAGAGCGTAAAGGAAAAGTCAGAGAGGCGGAGAAGATTTACTGGAGGACAGCGATGGAAAAAAACCGACTCTGAATAACTACCGAGAGGGCCAAAACGAAATAAAGAGGGAGGCATTTTATGATAATTCAAGAGGAAGCGCTTTATTGTTTGAAGCGAGATCGGGCTGCCTTAGAACGCGTGTTATAAAGCGAAATTCAGTAAAGAAGAAGAAAAATGCACATGCTGTGAGGAAGATAGGGAAACGACAGAGCATGTTCTGATTGAATGCGGAAATATCCACCCAGGTTTACGTTTGGGCACCACCTACATGAAGCCTTGGGTTTTAGGGCGAACAACGGGAAGCTGAACATAGCCGCGATTGAAATAAGTAAGAGACGGTTAGAATACTGGTGGCAGAAAACTAGACAGAACGGACAAAAATAATTATAGGGAAAAATATGGAATTTCTGCCATAAGGGGCAGGGAACTGGGATATGAAATTCCGTTTTGATATGGCATGATCGATTGATTGAAGTAAATTTAAAAGGCATGAGGAAAATTAAAAGAGAAAAAAAAAGTTCTAAATCTTCTTACGAGCCTGGTGGCGCACATGTCACCGCCCCGTTACAAAGGGGAAGCTCATAGCATCCATCCATCCACCCATCAATTGATATAAAAACGTATTGAAAGTATTTGACAAGCTTGGTTACAGTGTCATTTTTCATAAAGTAAGTAAGATGTGTTTTTCTTGGATTCATGCATAACGTACGTGCTTGAGTCTAAGTTTTGAGATTACAGACGTGCGATGAGCAGCAGCCCATTGGTATCGATTGAGTTTCGGTCGCTTGTTTGATTCAAATGTACGCGGTCATTTCCTTCGACCACGCACGTTCGCTTTACGTTACCTTGTTTAGATAGCCGCTGCCACACAGCGACGTGTCTAACAACGGTGAATTTTACCAGCTGCGACAGTTCACTGGCATAACGGTTGCATAGCTTTCGCGTGAAAAATTGATTGCCAGAACTGAGCACAGTGCCGGAAGACAACCAGGAAAACGGATTGATCTTGCACCATGTGGCCATAAGCACCGGTGAGTAAAAATGCGCTGCTGTGCATCTTCAACACTGATTATTGTTAAACCTGCGTCACACGCGCACATTTGATCACCGTCAGGAGGATTTCGATTACGCTCGATGGTGCTCAGCTGCTGCTATATGGTATTCTTGAGCGTGATCAGCCCGATAGGAATCGTGTGATGATCGCGATCTGGAAGCCATACACGATTTGGCTAATGTCAGCGCCAAACTCGATCCAGATCAGTCCTGGTCGCGATCAAAAGTGCCCGGTAACACCGCTATTGCTTGCAAAACGGCTAAAGAACACATTTCATGAAGTGTATTATTGTGCAGCTAATCAGAAGCACGGCTTCTGCGTACCAATGATGTTGTATAAGAATGTTTATTTAAATATCTCACAAATGTATAAATATCTTACCGTGAAACATCTGTTACGGACCGCAGCATAAGCTTTGCCTCCCTGTCAAGTGAGTTATAGCAGGAAATGCACATAAATCATGGTATGTTAGAGGCAAATGTACATAAGAGTATGGAGAAGGAATTTATATTTCAATATACAAATAGGTTCATAAGCGTTAATAGTGCATGTTTATGCAGGGGACAATTAATTGCTTACTAAAGAAACAAATGTCCCTTGAGTGAGGCTTGGCTAAGCGCATCACTGAAATAGATGCTCAAAATAGATGCTCAAATAAATATACATGCTATTCATGTTTGCAGCATTGTTGTATGCATTGTTAGACATAAATTACAAAGTTATCCATGCTTCTACCATAGTAACAGTGGCTTTCTTTTTTGTTTATCAACCACAGCCTTCAAAGAACTGCGCATATCTGCACACACTTAGCTGCTGTAATCTCTGAACCTACCTCAAGTCAGCAGAGATTGTGTTGCCATGGAAGTAACCTCAGGGACCGAAAATTTCACACGGTATGTTTGTGGACATTTAATTTATGGTTATGCTTCGCTTATTTATTAGACCGAGATTTGGCTCACCATTTCTTTTTATGGCTTCCTCATGACCTCGTTATTTTTTCTATTCAGGACAATGGACAACAAAAGGATTGTTAGTTTTCAAGCCGCCCTTACCAAGGCGCAAGAAGCTCAAAAGTCGCCATAGCGAAGAGAGGTTTTCTGAACTCCATCCGTCACCAAAAACAGTTTACAAGCTCAACATGTGAAAGGAATGGGAACTGTACACCAAAATGCAGCAGTAGTATGTGGTATGTTAAACCAGTGCAAGACTGGCTGCACAAGTGATTTTTGATGCAAGAAGTAACCAGCGCAAGGGAAATGTGCCGGCTTAGGATTCCTTGGATAGTGACTGTCGCATGGTATCCTTCTGTAAGTGTGTCCACATTTGTATAGAGGATTGCATATAACATGGTGCAAAACAAGCCAGCAGTAGCGTGTCTGCGCGCAGCATTTCTTCATTGCATGAGTGTAGATTGTTGGAAATGTATTTTGCACAGCAATGCCAAGGAATGATACCGTAAGGCATAATGCTGTCTTCTCGTGAGCTACATTGTCGAAAGTTTTTGAAAGTGAAAAATGTGTACAGGCACTTGACCCTTTGTAAAAGAGACATGCTATGTAGTGGTCACCTGGAGAATAACAGCCATGACTCTACTCCAAGTACAGTTTGATTATTAGGGCAGAAGGAAAGCTGCACATAAAATTTAGGTAGTATTTTGTTATACAGGCGGATATTTATGTTGCCTGTACGTTCAAATCTGTCAGCGACAGCATTGCGTGCTTATATGTATGCTGCATCCATCACGATTGCCAATAAAGGACGTAAGCTCACTTGCTTGGTGCGTTTATTGCCAGTTGAGGCCTCTAGGTCACCTGGCGACATAGCAAAAATATTTGTACTCGTATTAGAGTACTGTACCCGAGAATAACGCGTCGGGACAGCAGTAACCGCACGCCTAGGACCAGTGAGCGAGCAGCGCGACCAGCCGCACGCAGCAGCAACGCAACCGCCATATTGCATTACGTGGTGATGATGATAGCTTGCGCATCGCCATCTCTCGGTCGTATACTTTAGTTCACGACGCCACCGCTACCCTTATTTTCGTTGCACTGTCAAAGGTACAGTTTCCCTTCTCTACGTTGGTCATAGTATAGGTGTTCTGTGGTAGTAGTGTGTAACCAGTCTTAACGCTAGTACCAGATCTTGACCTCCAAGGTGGTGCCGGTGGGAGATTTCTCCTGTGCGTTGTTGAACAATAAAAAATTCGCAGCGTGCGCGTTAACTAAAAGCCGAATTCTTCTGTCTCTCATTCCCATTAGCAGCCATTGGCATGTTCCAGTAGGAAACGTTAGTAGAAGTAGAAGTGTAAGTGTTAGCTAAAAGCCGACTTCTTCTGTCTCTCATTCCCATTAGCAGCCATTGTTTACCTCCAAGGTAGTGCCTGGTGAGATTTCTCCTGTGCGTGATTAAACAATAAAAATTTTGTTCAAAACGCCGTTGATTGATGAAATAAACCAACGAAAGACGCCAGATGTTTTCTAAAAGCAAAACGAGACGGCTCGCGCCCTCGCCGCGAGCGCCGGGAGCCACGCGCTCCCCGGCAAACTCAACACTGCCCCGGCAAACGCGAGAGACAACGTTGGCGCAGGCAGCGTCTCCTAGCGAGTTTCTTGATTGAGAAATACCGACTGCTCGCGTTGGAGAAGCGTTCACCGGCAACCTTTATATATATATATATATATATATATGCACTGGATCTTGACTTGCAATGAAGTGCCGGTGGGAGATTTCACTTGTGCATTGTGCATAGTTGAACCGTGAGGATTCGTAGCATGCGCGTTAACTAAATTAATCCGGAACTCGGCACGATCTACGATAAACATCCCGAGCTTCGCCCACTCATCATCATTCACTCCGTGGATATGCTGTCATTTTGTTTTTATGGGACACGGCGAAAAGAACAGCACAAACTGCATTCGTAGGCATTCCATGTAAGATCTTGGAGGACACAAATATCGATGGGACACTGACGTCTGTACACTGATGCAGCGCAGAACAGCGCGCTGAAAGGAGGGTGCCTCCTGAAAAGCGAGGCTGGTGCAGCGGCAGTCGCGGAGTCGGTCGGTACTGCGTGCGTGCCAGTCGTTGCCGCAAGATAAAGATGAAAGTACGGAGAAAAAAAAACGAAGTAGTTGACGATGTCCCCGCGCGTCACTTCGAGTACACAGCGTTGGTGCCCGTCGGCGTCCGGCAGCTTCGTGTAGGGATCGGCATCGTCACACGTTCGCGCATTTGCTCACATAAACATCGTGCCGATACGATTAACTCAGGCTGATAATCTTTCCGCAAGGGACGGCGGCGACATTGCGCCTAGAAATTTAGAGAAAACGAACCAAAACGCGGTCGAATCAACGAATGTATGAACGGCGCTGCAGCGAACGAACCAAGAAGTGGTCCCCATGGTCCTCCAGCATGCCCGTCGCGCCAACAGCGGGGCAGTCGTGACGTCACGTGCAAGCTATGTATAGGAAGAACTCTGCTCGTCCGAAACATCTAATGCGTTAAAATCTCTATGAAATGCAAAATATTTGAGCCATTGTAAGGAATATGGCCAGATTGTGAGGCTCCTAGCACGTCACCCATGTTACGCATATTTCACAATTTATTTTGCGCTGACGTAGTCTACAAGGCGGGCGCAGTGACTAGGGCGGGCTGAGCACAGAGGCTAAGCAATACTGAACGCATTTTAATGATTAGACACACTCAAAACAAGGCCCACTAAACCGCAAACATATGGAAAACAATACATAGAGGTCCTTCAGTGTAACTTGAACGCTCGTAGTGAATCTGAAACCAGAGTGCGAGTCTCTTATTCAAAACATGCATACACAAACAGGCGTATGCGGCTTGATAGTGTTTCCTTCCCCCACGTCGTATGCTTTCTCATCATCCAAAGAAGCCTGTCCAAATTTGTGCGAGTAAAGAAGGTTATCATTTTTGTACACAGCCGATTCTTTCAGACGTCGTGGTGTAATAGACATAGCTGTCCGCAGATGCCGGTCGCGAATTGGCTGCTGGAGGTTCTGGTGCCCATGACTGGTCGTGGGCATTTGATCGTAGAACAAGAGGTCACACACATGGTCTGAAGTCTAAGCGGATGCCTCCGTGAGTAAACCATGGAATAAGTGGGGTGTTCTTTTGCGTTGCACCCATGACACCTGCGCCCCAGCTAGTTCATGGACCTCCCTGTTTACAAAAATGAAGTTTCTTTTCACGCAACCTTTTGCGGTGATCTCTTCCGTCGAAATGGTGATGCCGCCGTCGGACTCGTCTCCGGTAATAGCGAAGTCGTCATGGGGATCTGGGATGCTGGTCCCTAGATCTCGATCTTCCCGTGCGGCATGTTGGCCATGTCCAGCACGGTCGTCCGTGTCGGCGTCGGCAGAATCGTCGTCGTCGACTCCACGCTTATCCTGGTCGCTGCAGAAATGACGCTAGCATTGCCTGCTCACTTCTGACGTGCAAGCCAAATCTAGGATTGTGCAATTCACTTGTACATCGGTCATCACAGCGTTCCAGTGTAAAGGATCAGGCAGTTATTTGCGAAGAACGCATAAAAAAGGCTATCCTCAGCTCATGATTGAATGAAGAAAGACTTGCCGTGTTTCTGTGTTTCTTCACTCAGTGTTGTCCGACGTGAAGCAATACTAAGCAATTTTTACCACCATTTACCTATTATCAGTGGTTATTCAGACACAGTTGTATTGTGTTTCCATATAGCACCAGTAAGCCGGCCCAATACGACGCCCAGCGTTAAGGCACCCATGTGACATAATTGATGCAAATGTAGTTCGTGACTCAAGACCATAGAGTTTAGTTTGAACTTAAAACTAACTGTAAGAAGACAAAAGGCAATCCTTTTCACAGCTATGAAAAGGAAAGTAAACCTACAAGGAGCTATCGTGTGCGCAGAACACAAAATAAAATTTACTCTTGAACGTAACATTCGTGGGATAACATTTTTGCCTGCTGTATGTAAGCATTCTAACATAAATATTCTACGTAAGAGGTTCCCCTAAACTTGCAGTTTTGCTGCGTTGTCACTTAACACTGTCAACACGAATCAAATTCGTATCTTAGGCACTTCATGAACCACACATAAACGATCGTTGTTTGCTTTGGCTTACTACTCTTCGGCATAATATATGTCGGGAATACTGCGTCCAAAGGATATTCCTATTCGTAATGGTGTCTATTCTGTTTATTTAACTCCAATATCCAAGTACTAACACGTGCACGACAATGCAGGTACAAAATGTGCACGTGTTTCGTATCATGCCTTCGCTTACATGTCCACTTTGCATTTAAATATTTTACTCCGACCAATGTATTACTGGATCTAGCAGCTGAGAAACAAACAGTTTTCAACGTGGGAGATTGAATGATACGGCGTTTTTGCTCCGATTACGGAAGCTCAGTTTCGAAACTTGACCTTCTATTTATTTTACAAGACAGCGATACGCGGCAAATGTATCCAATTAGGGATTCCTGAACGACTAGTTCGTTTACTCATTGAATTATTCTTATTATACTTTCAAATGTGGTCTTTATGTACAGCCAAGTGTGTCGTACATAAGAATTTACTCCCTTTTTGATGTCTTGTCTATTAGTATTGAAATTTTCTTCATTAATATTAGAATTTACGGAGTATGTTCTCCTACAGAAATCAGTTTTCGTGTTGTACCATTTTTCTACGAGAAGAGAAGCTCAGGGGAAGATGGAGGCTTGAATCGATGAACAGATCGCTAAAAACGACATAGAACAGGGAATGTCGCAGGAGCCAACGTTTCGACAAGTGGACTTGTCTTCGTCAGGGCGGCAACTGTTTGGCTGTGAGCCGAGCCACTTGCAGTCCTGACGAAGACAAGTCCACTTGTCGAAACGTTGGCTCCTGCGACATTCCCTGTTCTAAATCGTTTTTAGCAATGTGTTCATCGATTTTTCTACGACTGTTATTACAGTGTGATTTTATAACTGTGCTTTCAGTTTACCGAACTAATACTCTCTGCAACCCGATTTCCTTGCCTCTTAGGTTTCTACAAGTAAACATAAACGCTTTATTTATTGTGTGTTTGCTGTCTGTGTAAAGGACGTGCCCATTTTCATTCATAACGGTTCTGCTAAACCACAATAACCTCTTTAGCTGTCCTATGTTGAGACGTAAGCATAGTCTCATGGCACCCCTGAAGCTGTTTCTTGGAAGGTCACGCTTTATCCAACAAATGGATGCACTGAACTCGAGGATGAAGGTTCCTAAAGTGACCAATTATCCGTCCAGATCTCTCACCGTAGATGGCCACAACACAGATGACCAGGGCGGCCACGACAACGATGCCAAGCACCCAGATGACCATCCTCTCCACGTGGAACGAACTTCTGCAAGTTTGCAAGGAAGTATTTTGTAAGAAGGTGACCTTCGAGGGACATGTAGGTCCATTAAACTTCACATACGGAACGAAGAGAGCAGATGGGTCCAGAACTGTAGCTATAGCGACAGCAGTGCCACTATGGCTGCATATGTTTCAATCCCAATACATGAAACGCGAACATTAGGGAACGCTTCCCTTTCTCGCACTGAGCTTCTGAGGTTGAGGGAGAGTACAAACAACGGCGAGGAAGGCAGTTACTGCCTTTACGAAGACAAGTCTACTTATAGAAACACTAGCCGTAGTGGCATTCGCCTTTCTTGATAGTTATCAACAACTTTGTTTCTCATCACGTTAAGCATTAAGCTTAGACACCATGTGCTTCTTCTATGAATTATTTTTGTGGCGTATGCTTTTTAACTGAGGACGATTTTCATTAGAATGATTTTGCGGATAAGAAATTATAGTCATCTCCTGCGGAAAGTGCAGGATGTTATGCCGTCTTTCGCACACGCGGTTATTATTATTATCTTTTCCTTCGCAGAAAACAACCCCGACAAAACTCATGTATGACTTCATTGCACAAAGCGTCTGAAGATGTCGCGATAACAATTTGCTCGTGACAGCAGGTCACGCTTCTTCTTATCAAGTTTTTGTATGGACAAACAAGCCCTATAACTGACCATTTCCTAGAACTGTGGGTGCGAGTATGTTCCAATGTTTCGAATATGCGTCGAACATCTCATATTATTTTCCTATTCGATTGAAAAAATGAGATGTCCAAAATTTTCTGAAATTCCTGTTGATTCCAATATGTCGAGAGTTTGAATATCCAATCCAGTCACCTTCGAAAAGATCAACGAACTTTGGCGCGGCAGTTCCTGGGATTTACACACGGATATACAGTTCTGCTTGCCCTACACTCAGTGCTTTTACAAAGGATATCGGCTAACAGTCTGGTATTTATTTAAAAGTATTTTGTCATTGCTTAGTACTTCTTCATACATTTAAATTTTTTGTCTTTCTATGGTACGACTTACCCCAGGCGCGGAGGCATGCAAAAAGAGCGCAGTGAGGCCCCCCATACATTCTTAGGTTACAACCGCCCCATAGTTTACGGCTAAAATGAATTTCACGTGAAGCGCAAACCGTGTCAATGTACTTCAATACCGCAAGTGCGTGTCAATACAGCACTCACGAACCACGCTTTTACACGTGTGTACTTGAGAACACTTGCCACACAAAGAAACAATGAAGAAACCGTGCTACTAACTTACTCTTCTGGACACTAAGTTCTGTATATAACATGTGAAAAGGTGAGCAAGTCAGCTGGGAGTGGGGGTGCAGTAATGACGATACCGTGAGATTCTCTCTCTCCTCTCTCTCTCACCCATTACCCAAAACACACACACCACACAACAACACAACCACAACACACACACACACACACACACACACCCACACACACACACCACACCACACACACACCTTGGGCTTTACTGCACGGGTGAATCCCTTACGAAGGCACTGCGGAAGCAAGGCAAGTCGTGGGCCTAGGCCTTCATGGAATACCGGAATGAAGCAGCTACTATAGCTTATATAGCTAATGAGGAGACCTTTCCTTCGAGTTAAATTGAAGCTTTCGCTTAATGTTTCTTTAGTAACGAGCTTTTTTTTTTTATGAACAGTTCACAATCAGTGTAAATCCGAACACTACTGATGTGTTCTCCTTATGACTTAGGAAGCAAACGACCCTAGATTATTTCTACCGTATGAGCATGAGTTTCACTGATAATTTGTACATTTTACTCCCCTTCTTCTTACTGCGTAAAAGCGTGAGAAGAAGCAGTTACGGTTTATTTCACATGTTGCTTGTCTGCGCGTTTTTCCTTTGCGTATTGATGTGAGCGCGGACACGGATTTTAGGCATTTTGGTGTTGTGCTGCACAAAAACAACTGTGACGAGAACCCTAAAGAGAGTGCCATGCACTTCCGCGGCTTTGAATATATCTTAAATGTGGCGACCTTGAAACTTCATCTGCAGTTCCACGGCGAGGAGGAGGTTTTATAGTTACGTTTCAAAACATTCGGACGTAGGTGAAAGCAACCTGGAGACAGCACCTGATGACGGAGTCGCAACAACTCGTCGATCTGCGGTCAGTTGCACGTGATGCACGCATAAAAACATGATTTTTTTTTGTACAGGGACTCTGAAAACGCTTTCGGGCGATTTTAGGCTACTGCGTTGATGCACATCATAATTTGTCTACGGCAACTGGACTTGCTTGCAGTGTCTGGGCGACGAAAACTATTAAAGCAAAACGTGTTTCATGGCCTCCGCTGTTTGGAAAACGCGCTCCAGGAAAATGCACTCCGTTTGAAAATGCACTCCAGGAAAAGGAAAAGTGTCCCTTCCGCGCCGCCTCAAGATCGTATCAGTACTCCTGTATCGACGGCTAGAGTATATACATATATCCTGGGGTAACACTATGGGCGCCCCTCAAGGGTAATTCCATGGGGATAAAAAGGGCGAAATGGCAATATCTGGTGCCGGCACTTACCGCTAGACCATGTCGATGTGTTCGTCGAAGCCTCGACCTTCTTGATAATGTCTGGAAGCAAGGAATCGTTCAGACTTGCGCTTAGTGTGCCATCCGTAGGTAGAATGCGCGAGCTAAGGCCAAGGCAGCCGTCTAAACACGGCACTGTCTAAATTATTTAATGGTTAAACACCTAAATTTACGTCATTGTCCAATGCAACTAACGATTAACCAGTTAAAATTACATAAAAATCTATCTTATGAGACACTTGGTTAGATAGCAAGTGTTAGGCATCGCTGTAACCACGAGGAAAGACAGTGAGGCGACGAAAAAAATGGTTGATCCCTTTTTTCATAAGAATCGGTATAACACGAAAGTGAAATTTGTCTTCGCACATTAGCGGCAATCATAGAACAGACACAGCCATTTGGTGCCTCGAGGACGACAGCCGCCGAGGGATTGCCCGCTCAGGAGTTGTGAGAAGGCAAAAGACCGCTTTGGCAGTCACTGCCACGCGGTAACGCAGCGAGGGTTGCATACACACGCAATAGCTCCAGCTGTCAGCAGAGCGCGCGCACGAAGGTGCAAACAAACAGCGGCGGCGAGCGCATGAGAATGCGACCCCAGGAGGAAAAAAAAACGTGAAGCTTGCGCCAAGTCACGAAAGGCCTTGAACACTGCGAAGGTGATCGGTTTGAAGTTTCACAGTGTTTAGGACACAGCGTAGCTGGTGGCGTTGTTCTCTACGTTTCGCTCCTCCACACTCTCACTCTCACACCCTACACTGTACAAGACTACGCTATGCTCTACCTCCTTTCCTCTTCCTTCCCTCACCTCCCTTTGCCGCTTCTTGCTGCACAATACCGTACGAGACTATGCTATTGCCACACGTTTCTCGTGTGCACCCAGGATCATTATCATCCTTGCCATCATCATATGGTCTCCGGCCTTGAATAACCGTAGAAATAGAAGACGAGATAGAAGACGCCCTTCGGTTCTTGGGACTTTGCAGCCGCATTAAAGGCGCCGTCCGCCGTTCCTGGTGTCTTCCGTCTTTTCTCTCGCGACAGACTGGTGGAGGTGCTGGGTACGCCACATCCGAAGAGCTCTGGACCCGAGGCAGCAACCACCATCGCCTATAATAGTCCCCCGGAGAAGCCGTCGCCTGCTTGGTCTGCCACCCGAGTCTGACCTCGGGACAAGCCCATCAGAAACCATGTCCCCCACTACGACCAATCTACCACAAGAGGCCCTAACTCTCCCAGGCACTTCTATCCCTTGGATTATCCATGCACCGCAGACACCACGACCTTTCCATGGCGACGCATTTGAAGACGTCGAAGATTGGCTGAATGATTTCGAATGAGTTGCAGCCGTCAACAACTGGGACGACAGCAGAAAGATGGGTTATGTCTGTTTTGCCCTACAGGATTCTGCACGCGTTTGGTTCGTCAACCACGAGTCATCCATAACAAACTGGCAAGAATTCTGGCGACAGCTTTGTGACACTCCAGCGCTGGACGGAAAGAGCAAGCCGTGCAAGCTCTCGCATCTCGGATCCAGAAGTCAAACGAAAACATAGCGCTGTTCATGGAAGAAATGTCTCGGCTGTTCCGGCGCGCCCATCCTGCCATGCCCGGGGAGAGAAAGGTACGGCTTCTTATGCGTCGGGTGAAAGAACAGCTCTTTCTCTGCCTCGTTCGCAATCCTTCTGCAAGGGTGACGGAGTTCATTCGCGAAGCCACAACCATGGAAAGAATGCTTCGACACCGCTCGTCCTAGTACGAGCGTCTAACTCACTCGGCCACCATGGCTGAAAACGACACCGAAAACCTCACAAATCTCACACTACGCCTCGTAAGGGAAGAGATCCAAAAGCTCCAGGCTGCCGGCCCCAGCCAAATGCAACGGTAATTGCTGATGCGGTCCGTGAAGAGATACGGCAGATAATACAACCTGTAACGCCGTATCGACGCGAGCACCCTTTGCTCACCTACACCGAAGCTGTGCGCATACCAGCGACTACTCCTAACAGTCTTTCGCCTCCAGTGACGCAGACGACGGCACCAAGATTTCCTACCGCTGCTACACCGTTCGTGCCGACATACGGTGACCCTCGACGCAGCATGACGAAGGCGAGCGTGTGGCGTACAGCCCATAACCGTCCGCTGTGTTATCACTGCGGGGAGGCTTGCCATATGTACCGCGGCTGTCAGTACTGCAACATGGATCTCCGCGGCTTCCACCTGGATGCTCGTCGTCCTCGGTACGGGGAGCGCCCCAGGAAGTCGAACAGTACGTCGCAGGACGGTACCCAAGTCCGGTTCCACAGCGAAGGCAGTCTCGCTCGCCGTCCCGAGGCGCTCGGTGTCGCCCAACCGGAACACAAACCCCTTCACTTCGGCTGGCAGCAGCGGCTTCAGCCCACTCGGAAAAACTGAAACAGCCACCTGCGGGGGTGAGGCCGCTGTACGTCGAACTGTCAAATTTTCCTCCCTCGACGCAACGCGTGACTCCCGAGACAGCTGCTAACGACCTAACGACTGATTTACTGCCTGCCTTTACTGCCGTCTCGAAAACTGAAGAGGCGCCACCATCATGTTTTGGTAGTAAGTGTCCCTCCAGATTTACTAGAACTCACAAGCGGTCTGTGCCACGCTTCGAGAAACTCCTTCAGGTCCGGCGATGCCGCTCGCACATGAGATGGAACGACCGTACTTTAAGTAAGCCCTTCGTGAAGTCCCAGCGCCACTGAAAACGGCAGCGCACCGTGCTACCCAAAACTTGGTACGAGCAAACCACGAGGAGCTCGAACTGGTTAACCGCGTGTAAAGGCAATTGATTGAGAAAGCCAGCGGATGGGAAGGGAACACTGGAGAGTTGGAACAAATCAGCTACCTTTTTGAAGGAGTGCTTCTGGAAGCACACACTGACGGAATATATGAACCAAGTCCTCCCAGGCGCCACAAAGAGGGGCACAGCCAAGCAAACATTTTTATATTGTTAGGGCGATTAGTGTCAAAACCAGATGACGCGATGGTCGCTTCCAAATTTCGTCCCCATCGGCTCCGTTGAAATGTCACTCCCTTGACCACGCCTCCATTTCCCACTGCTCGGCGCGTGCGATGGCTCGTAAGCTGTCCTATTGCGTCACTGACGTCAAAGTGCAAGACTGCCTGGAAGCGGTTTGGACAACAAGAGCATCGCGAGTGATTCAGGTGACGATGACGATTGTGGTTCGGTTAAAGAAAGACGCTAATTCCTGCAGCCCATGTTGGGAGCATGGCTAAGCGTCTGTGGGAGTAAGGGAAAGGGACTGACTTAGGTAGAAAGGAGAGAAAAGCCGTAGTGGAGGGCTCCGGAAATTTTGACCACCTGGGGTTCTTTAACGTGCGCTGACAACGCACAGTACACGGGCCTCTGGCATTTCGCCTCCATCGAAATGCGAATGCAGCGGCCGGTATCGAGCCCGCGTTTTTAAAGACGATAGTCTTTCTTGGGGTTCTTGAACGCAGAAATTTTGGTCTGTCTGTTTGTCGGTCTGTGAAACGATTCAGCCACCCGGCCAAGGTTTAAGCACTTGCCTTAGCCACAGCCATCTTGATTGGTAGCTGCGTCAATATTGTGAACATTGTCGGTCCAGATAACAAATATTACACATATTGAGGCGCAACATCAATACGTATTAGGTGGTGTGTTCCTTTTGTAGAAATACATAGATACGTAATTCTACAGACCCTAGTGCTAGGCTCTCCTAAAAAGCGACGCTATGCAAGAAAACGGCCTCTGCGCCGATTTGGTGCTGCCTCCTGGCAGTTGCCCAGGGATCTGAGCAAGCTCATGTTCTCGACGGCGTTGCCAGATGGTCGTCCATATCTCAAGAAGCATAGTAAAGCTGACCAGAAGACTACTGGTCTTCCCGACAACATTTGCAGTGAAGCATGCAGATAGCGGCCAGCTTTTTGGGGGTCAGCCAAGCACCGGCACACAGCACCGCGGTGGACGGATTCAGTACTGTGGGAGAGCGATGCAGCTGTCCCACATTTTCAGATAATTGGAGCTCGGGCTACTCATCCTGATGGACTACTTTATCGCAACCAACCTAACAGCGCGGTCACCCCCAATGTCAGTCTAGGTGGGCGTCATAAATGTTGTAGTCACATTTGTTGATTTCGTTCCTGTTTTGTGGCTAATTTTTGTATGACTTCGCCCTGCCCTCGTAAGGCATCATTATTTCGTCCATTGCTTTCACCCTTTACCTTAGACTCCGTAATGTGCCGAACTGAAAAGAAATTGCTCCATCATTGGCATACGCTTTTTGGGGAGTCCCACGTAGTCAAAGTTCCCGGAGACCCCCATTCCCGCTTTTCTGGCCTCTCTATCTCTTACAGTCCCTTTCCCCTTACCCCCACAGACGCTTAGCCCTGCTCCCGACATGGGCTGCAGAAATTAGCATCCTTTCCTTAACCAAACCTCAATCATCGACATCATCATTGACAGTACCTAGGAACTCTAGCATTTTCTATGATGGCCAAAATGCTGAGGCCCGAGCGCTGTTCGGAACGAACCCGGTTGCAACCTGTTCGGAACGAACCCGCGAACCCGGTCGTTCGGAACATCCGGCGCCCTCCACTACAGTGCTCCTCTTCTTTCCACTCATTATTATTTACCTACACCCTCGGGCCACGGTGGCCCAGCCGTGCTCCCGACAGGGGCCGCACAGATTAGCGTAGTTCTCTCTACCGGACCACAAGTATTACTGCGATATCAGTTATATATGGATAGTCTGGACGAGTTTTCGCCGTCCCGTCACCGTAATATCCCATAAAAAGTACAAACTGATAACCCCCCGCCCATCGTACCTTCTACCCGCCGGTAAAAGCACGCGAGTGGGGCAGCCGAACGCAGCGGAAGCAGAGATCAAAAGAGCCCGCCCCATCTCCGTCGCTCGGAGGGCGCGTGCGATAACATCCCCCCGCTCGGGAAGCCTGAGTCGAAGCGGTGCGGAAACGCCCCGCCCGTCTTTAACGAGCTTGAAAAAGCGCGAGTAGATGGAAGCGTTCGCTCGAGCAGCCACTGTGGACTTGGCGTGGTCGCCAGTGCTGGCGCGCGCGCTATCTCAGCAAGCATCAGACGTGCTGCGTACTGCGTAGCAGCGCCTTGGTCATGGGCTCCGTACCATGCGTCTCGCATATATGTAATGCACTCGTCACATAGCGCTCACGCGAATGCGTCTACGAGTGCAGGAAGGAGCGCGCTCGCTTGATGCCGCTGTGATGGGCCAAGTTTCTAGATGGTGCAAAGTGCACGCTGCTTAGTACGGTCGCGTGGTGTGAAGCATGGGCCACAAGACATCAAAGCAATGTGACTTGACGATTTTTCGTGTTATCTTTGAGTCACGCTTTCGCAATACAAAAAACACAACTCTTGCCGCGATAAGGCGCCCTGTAGGCGAGAAAACACGGTAAAGGAAAATAAGGGCGGTGACGCTGCTTTGTAGTTCGCACCTCAGCTCGCTGTGATGTCATATATTTTGGAGGCACCTACTGAGGCCCCCATAATCATTCACGGCTAAAAATGAATTGCATCGTGTTCTTAGGCGTCCAGAACACGAAGAAAAAATAAAGACTGAAATCCGATGCGTCAGGCTAACGCCGAGGTTCAGAGGTTTCGGCACAATGTTCGAGAGGGAAACGCGAAATCAGCGAAAATGGAATTTTCAAACAGTGATCTGTTAGTATAAATTGATTTGCGGCTTCATTTTATGCTCCCTTTAAATCGAACGCTGCTTCAAACAGGACCAGCCTAAAAAAAATTCCGTCCATCGTACCTCTGGTCACAGATAAAAGGAAGAACGTTTGGAAGACACTTATGACGTGACGATTCAGCATTGGTTCGTTGCGTTTTTATTTTGCTACATACTACCTGCTCACCTCTCGTGCTGATGTGTGATGTTTGAGTGCCTGCAACGAGAGAGCTTGCCTTCAGTTGAGCACATTATGCGCATATGGGAACTATTAATGCGAAGTATTTTGACACGATGTGTTAAAGAGAAGCAAAGCATGTTTCCTTTTTTGACAGAACCCCATTGTATGGCCTCTATTCACACCTAGCGAATCATGGCGTCCTGTGCCAATATTTCTTGCTCCTCAAATTTGTAAGCGGCTCTAGTTTAACGAAGACCGTTTGGCGATATGCAATGCCATCCACACCAATATATATATATATATATATATATATATATATATATATATATATATATATATATATATATATATATATAATCACCGCCTGAAGATCCTGGATAAGTATATTTTCTGGTATAATACTTCATTCATTTCACAGATCGCACCAGGTTCTTTTATAGAAGAACCGCTAAGGCACCGTGATATGCAATATGCGTACAGCTCGTTACATGAAGGTACCCGGAGCGCAGCACTAATAAACTGATAAAGCTCCGTGCCTCGGAACTGTAAGCTATTGTGTAAACAAACATTGTAGTTAAACCGTGCTTGAACGCGGATCAGAGTGTCGGAACGGAACGAAAAACGAAAACGAAAAAAGAACGATATTTTTGACAAGAACGAAAACGTAACCGGAACGTTATTTATTATTTCGTTCCGGAGCAAAAACGAAATATTTTTTATCGTTTTTCGGTTCACGGGAAAACTTGGCGATCCGGAACAACCGAGGGTCGTGCAACGTGAGCAATGATGCATAACTCAGGGTTCAACGTCAGCTCGCCTCTCAGGCAGGTATTTCAAAGCAAAATATGCGTTGAAATATTGCAGGAAACGAAAGAAGTGGCATCAACAGCTGTTTGTATTAAATTCAAGCGGACCTTCGCGTGCCTCTCACACAGACCGTCGTGGAGAGGGCTTTGTCGTCGCTTACGTGTTGAATGTGTTGAAATTGGGACGAACCGGCAAGGAGCGGAAACCGGAGCTGTACATGTTAGCACAAGTGGCCCTTGGTGTGCCAGCCACACAAGTCAGCGTGAGAGGGCATTTTCGGCACTCAAGTTCGTTTGTCAGAGCAGCGGTCTCCCTATCGGCGAGTACACTTGATGACCTGCTGCTTCTCAAATCGTGTGCCCCCCCCCCCCCCCCCCCTTGACAAAATTCGGGATTCAAGCTTGAGGAAAAATAAGTACCAAGTCTTTGTTGTGTCCTTGCTTCGAAACTTTTGCGACTTCCCTCATAGTCACATCGTGGCTTTGGGACGTAAAACCCCAACAATTATTATTGCATTTTTATGTATTAGTCCAGTATCTCTTGCTGTTTTTAAGAGATGCTTTTAACGTTAAGTATTCTGTTCGTATTTCTTATTGAAAAAAAAAACGTTATGAACCATTACGGAACGCTTTTTTTTTTTTTCCGGACGAAAACGGAACGGAACTTTTTACTGTGGAACGAAACGAAAACAGGAACGAAAAACATTTCGTTCCGACACCCTGACCCGGATGGAACATGAACCGAAGATATAATATCGGTATTTGGTTCGGAAAAAGCGGTCCAAATAGCCACGGTGCCGCGATTTGCCAGAAGCGCCTCGTCGCTGCGATTGATTCCGGCCTTTCTATCTGTCAGCTCTATCTATCTATCTGTCAGCTCTATCTGTCAGCTCTATCTCTTCAGCTCTGTATGTATCTGTTATCTGACTAATTTTCTTTTTACGATTGTACGGCCTTTTCCACTGCGGTGGTGTTTGCATGTCGACTCGAAAGGCGAATGCATACCCCGCCGCGCGAGCTTATTTCAATGGGGGAGAAATGCTAAAGACCATGCACTCTGCAATGCCAGCGCAAGCCGAAGGACCCCAGCTGGCCAAAACTTTCGAAGCCCTCATTACGGCATGCCCTGCCTTTCGACTCTTCCATTCCCTAAATTTCCCCCATGACCCCGCGCCGCAGGGCTTACAAGGGCTACAGATAACAGTGTTCTGTCCTTAATTTAACCATAACTGTTTATCTTTTCTATCCCGAATGGCCTGTGAAAGTGAACGAAATTCGGCGCGCTGGAACGGAGCACGAGCACACGCCTTTATTTCACCTCAAGCTGAAATTTCTGCATAGCCAAGAAAAGAGCATTTTCTAGTATAGCACGTGCAAACTGCGCTGTTTACACCGGCAAGCTCTGAATGTATATGTACTAACCGACAAGGCCATCCGACAGCCTGAGATCTGCGTTGGTTTTGATGAACGTTGGTTTGAACGCGGCCTTTAAGAAACTAATTGCGAGCCAATGTTCCCTTTATGAAACTGGTCAATACTCTGTTTCAGTTTAGGCAAACCTAATTATTTCGTCGCCATTGCTGACAAAGGTGCGGACAAAGTTGGCTAATGTTAACTACAGATGGGCTGACGCCGACTGTTTCTATAGATTAAGTGATGCAATTATATGATTATTTATCTAGTGTGTAACGTTTCAGCAGTAGCGAGGTAATGCACGTCATTTTCCAGGGAATGGGCCTTATGATGCCCACGCACTATAATTCACACCCAATGCAAATGATCGTTTAGTAGCGTTAGGGGCGCACTCCCACCCTGAAATAAAGCGTGACTGTGGGAGTTTCTGCCACAGCACCGCAGCATGGAATGCGCTTAGAACAAATAGTAAACGATTCAGAGTACAATTGTGCTCACACCACAGAGAGCTGTCCTGCATGAACCTATTTGTCTAATAGTCGGTGCAGCTCTCAAGTAGCCTATAAAAAGGAAGTTTACAAAATTCCAAACCAGTGTGCTGCAGTGAAAGCTGTTAGAAGTGCGGCGCTGTGGTTCGCCTGCGTTTCCCTTGTGTTTCTGTTGCGTCTATCGTCGGTGTTTTCGAGCTATTTTTCGTTTAATTTCGTCTCATTATGCCTTTATACACCTTAATGTAAATCTTTTACTTTAATATGCTAATTCTCTTTACATTACCATTCTTCATTTGGATCCGTTTGGTTTATTTTAAGCATGCTGGTCGGAAGTTGCGTAACTGCGGTGGAGTGATGCACTCTGCGTGTCTCTTGTGTTGCCGCGTAAACGTTTTTTGATGTTCTTTCGCTAATTTTATCTCATTACGCAATCATAAAGACTACAGGCTTTGTGGGATACTTGAACGCTGAAATTTCGGTCTGTCTTTCTATTGTCTGTCTGTCTGTCACACGATCCAGCCACCTGGCCAAAGTTTAAGCACTTGCCTAACGCCCAGCCATCTTGAACTAGCAGCTGCGTTCATACTTATGAACATTGTCGACCAAAAAGCAAATATTACGCATATCTGAAGCACAGCGTCATACGTATTAGGTAATGCGTTCTCTTACGAGAAAACTCAGAGATACGTAATTCTAAATACCCTAGTGTCTCTTAGGCTGTGCTAAAAAGGCGACGCTATGCACGAAAAAGACCTCCGCCGACGATTTGGCGCTGCCACTTGGCAGTTGTCCAGGGATTCTGCACAAGCTCATGTTTCACGACAACGCCGCCAGATGGCGTCCATATTTCATGCAGCGTAGTACGGCCGGCAGAAAGCTATCGTATTTCGACGATATTTTCAGCGAAGCACGCAGATATGCGGCCAATTTTCTTCCGTTATTTTGTATCTGCTATTTTCATTGGACTAATTTTCATCCATTTTAGCAGGATTTCGTAAGTTATTAGCATGTTTTTGCCCTGTTTTCAACTTCTGTTTTCTGAGCGTGATAACGACATTGATATGACACACCGACAGCCCGGACCGCTTAAATGACAGCGCCGCTGCAAAGCTGGCACCCCGGCCTACTGTATTTAAGCGCCTGCTACCAGCACGAGTGTTCAGAACGCTCGGTATTGTTTAGAAGAATGCGACCAAAACAGTAGCCAATGTTGGCTTTTTGACGAAATGATAGATAACATCGGTTAAAGCTTGGCAAATGCTAACTGCGTCAACGTTGTCTCCGAAAAGCTTCTTGATCTCATCTGTCCACCTAACTTTCTGCCGCCTCCTGCCAAGCTTGGCATCTCTAGGGATCTACTCTCTTGCCCCTAATGACCAGCTATTATCTTTCCTTCTGATTAGATAACTTGCGCACGCCCATTTATTCTCTATTTCGACTAAGACGTAGCCAACCCGCGTTTGTTCCGTGAAGCACTCCGCGCTAAAGTGAATACCGGGTAGGGTTCTCAATGGTGTGTGATATCACCTAGCATCACCTGATGCTGGTTAAGTCGCGCAAGTTAACACACCGCTCGTGCACTATCTATTAATTCATGGCAGGTAGTTTCGGGTTCACATATACTAGGCACCAGGTACTATTTTGCCATACTGTGTTACAGAAGCGAAGTACACGCCCAACCTTTCTTTCACACGATGCAGCTCACCTTTATAGACATCAGCGTGCTCCGTAGCTATGTGAGTTAAATAAACTTTAACTGTTCCATTACCGTCTTTTAAGCTTGCGCCGATAGAATACATTAAAAACACGTTGCATTTGTAGGTGCCCTCCTCTCCGTACGCCAATGTCATCGTGTTGTCTGCTTCGTTATCTGCAAAAGACTAGACAATAAAACTCGAGTGTTTAGAGCAATAGGCACGGAAAACTCGCCTCTGCGTAATCACAATGGTGTCATAGATTGCGTCCTTCACATGACAAGGGTGGTGCTTATGAGCGTCACCTTAAAAAGCAAGATACATAGCCTCCTGTACTGCACAGAAGAGGGAATCACGCAATACGAGTGCTCGAATGTGCAGGTGTTTTCATAAATCGGTACGCTCTCAGCTTCACTGTCAATTTTCTGTAACTTGGCTAGAGTTTCATCTGCTCCTTATGCCAAATTCTTTCAGGAGAATATTTACAATACTCAGTTTTTCAAGAAGCCAGATGTCGCGAGTTCGCCTAACCTCTGCGTATTTTTGGCATCTACTCAAAACGGAGAGATCTTACTAGTGGTACATATCTCTACCCATGCTTGAACGCTTCTTGAATTCGAAGCATTTCTTGGCGAACATGAATTAATTGACAGTATCTATGTATCTAGCCCGCTACCGCTC